>JANEYF010005220.1:0-72646 GCA_029963845.1 Rhamnusium bicolor | reverse complement strand
CAAAAATATCTCATCTAGTTAGCTATGGAAATTCACCGGCATTACCAGAATTAATTTCTGCTTTAGGAAAAATCCCAGCTCGTTAATCATGAAGCCAAGTTATATACTTACATATATTTCTTATTTTCCCAATAAAAATGGTAAAATTACTTGGTCTAATACATAGAAAATAAAAATACATACTTACATGCATTTCTTATTTCCTAACTCTGGCATTGAAGTCCATGTTGTCCTGGCCAACAGTAGGAAAAAAGCATAGTATGATCGTATTTTTTATTGGTAAAAAAATCCACCTTCTAAAAATATGAATAAGAAAACAAATTTAGCAGGCTAAAAATAAATTTTTAGGCAAAAATTCCAAGTGCCATTATTTGTTGACAATCTATATTTTTTTACTAAGAATGATGCTGGAAAGAAAAATTATATGAAAAAAATAAACATTATGGATATCCCATCATTAGTTGTCACATTTTTTCACATCCGAGAGCTTATAAGGCAGTTTTGATTTGTCGTACAGAACACATGCCAAATAAATCATAAGAATCATTAACAAATGCAATTTGTATATGGTTGCTGCAATAGTGAAAACATGAGGGAGTCACATTCAAGGGGCAATTTATATTTATTTAAATAGTTACAATATTTTTCTTTTTTTAGGGAATGGAAACCAAAATGATTTCTTGTCCATTTTGTAGTTGCTGTAGCAACAGGGATGGGAATTTTATTTTGTAATAGTTTTAGTTTTCAGCATATTAATAATTTATTTACAGGGATAAATTACCATCAAAAAAATACATTGCCCCCCCAAACTTACCTTTAAAGGAAAACTTTTAAGACATAGGGCGTTTTAATGTTTTTTGACTAAAACTGTAGTCGGCCATATTTCTGGAACGGCTTTAAATATTTGGATAAAATTTGGAACAAATATTACTCCTTTAGTCTAATCAAAATTTCAGGACCATACTGAATTTTTGTAATGTTGTTCTGGGCTGATAACATCACCCTGTGTACATTTTTTGGTAAATAGTTACCAAAAATTTCTCTTTTTTTTATAGCATTTTTGTTACATCATGTTATGTTTGTTTACGTTAGAGTTGAAAGCTGGTAATATTACCTACCTCGGTAATTTATGCAAAGTTTCCTATCTTACTGGTAAGGTAACATTTGTAAGTTACCATCTGGTAATTTATTTTCCCACCAATTTGTATACTGGCAATGTAATTGACATTTACTTTATTAATTTAAGGACATTTATTAAACATAACCTTAAATTTAATTATCATATGTTTTTGTGGTATACCGTTTTCTATTTCTGTTATTTATATTAGTAAAGTATTATTAATTATGAAATTATATTGTGATTTCTTAATACAATATAGGAATGCCTAAGAAATTATTCAAGATATGGGAGTATTTTAAAAATAAAAACCATGCCTACAAGACAGTTTTAATTTGTCGTACAGTAACACATGCCACATAAATCATATGAATCATTAAAAAAAAGGCAATTTGTATATATACAGGATGGTTGCTGCAGTAGTGAAGGCATGAGGGAGTTACATTAAAAGGGAAATTTATATTTATTTAAATATTTTTCTTTTTAGAGAATGGAATCCAAATGATTTCTTTTCCATCCGTTTTGTAGTTGCTGTAGCATCAGGGCTGGGAATTTCATTTTGTAATAGTTTTAGTTTCCAGCATATTAATAAATTATTTTCAAGGATAAATTATTACTCATTTAGTCCAATCAAAAGTATAATTTTGGAAAAAATCCAGAACGATACTAAATTTTTATGTTTTGGTAAATATTTACCAAAAATTTCTAGACATTTTTTTTATAGCACTTTTGTTACATCATATTATGTATGTTGACGTTACAGTTGAGAGTTGGTAATATTACCTCGGTAACTTATGGAAGTTTCCTATCTTACTGGTAAGGTAACATTCATAAAGTTACCACCTGGCAACAATTTATAAATCGTTGTTTATTGACAAAAATGGCAGATTCAAAAGATGCAATGTACAATATACCCTTGGGACTAAATTTAGGAGATAAATTTAACTCCTTAGAACATATTGGAAAAAAAAACCAGTTTCTGAAGTAACCAAAAGTAATTTGAAAAATAATTTTTGGCCACCCTGTACATTTTTAGGAAGTAAAAATGATTCAAAAACATTAATTAGATGACTCGTAACTAGTATTTATATAAGTTTTTCTTAAAACCCATAAATGTGACTGGTGCTTTTTTCAATATGCATCTGCAGATGGCATTATTTAAAAAAAAAAAATCATTACATCCAAGTGGTTGGGAGATAGTCAATAATAATATAGGAATGAATAGAGTCTAGAAAGAGGCTTCAAAAAAATGTACTTGATATACATAGCATTCCATTTAAAAAAAAAAGCATTTGATTCTGCAATTTCGTCTTGGCTCGTCCCGTATATTCGAAAATAATTTCCAGTTATACTTTTTTATCTAGTTTACTTGTATTTTTTTTTTTAATGTCTAGCTATCTTAGAACTCGAGATATCGAAATCCGACGCACTATTGCACCACCCTGTATAATTATAAAATTTATGGAAACTAGAAATTTTACAACACTAAGTATATTTAAATTCAAAGTTATACACAAAAACGAAAATGAAAAAAAAATTACTATAAATGACAATAAATGATATTTACTTGACTGTCACAAAAAAATAAATGACCGTCATTTTACATCCTTATTTGTATGTGTGTGTAAGTAACCAACAAAAAAAACTTCAAATTTGGCACGAGAACAGCTATTTATTTTTAAGTTTGACAGAAAAGGTATGGGAGGTGACAACGCATGTGACAAATTTGGTCATTTCTGTTTTGCCTTTACACTCATATTGATCTGCATTGGAAATAGTTAAAAAACCCATTAATTTATTACGCAAAGATCATTGTTTGTCCAAAATAATCCTGTTATTATAAGTCACGTTTTTATTTATTTATTTGACGATTATGATTATATTGACTGAAAACCAAAGACCTCATTAGTCCTGAGGACGACAATAAATTTTGTCGAAACGTCGACTAAATGAGAATTTGAGGTTTTCTTTACTAATTTTTTATCCAAACCGACTAATAAAACTACATTAAGAGATTGTGGATACGAAACTCCTTAGCTAAAAATTTGGTCATATTTTATAAACGAATGAATATTTCAGGACCACCATAATTTTCCTGTGATGCTTATGTGCCTCTTTATATTCCAGATTTTTTTGACACGCTATTTTCAGAAATAAGCGGGGTAGCACGGAGGCCATGGATGTTTGTGAACATGAAAATGAGTTCAGAAAATCACATAAAATAAAGTGGGACGTACAAATGTTAAAATTAAGTTGCACGTCGCGTCGGCCGTAGTTATAAGAATATTATTATCCCCGTCAGACGTGGACGTAGACACATTATTATCCACGTTGGAAGTGGACGGAGACAGTCCCATTACCATATGTTTTTGTTGTATACAGTTTTCTATTTCTGTTCTTTAAATTAGTAAGGTATTAATAACTATGAAATTATATTGTGATTTCTTAATTCAAAATAGGAATCAAGTAAAAAAATTGCCTAAGAAATTATTTAAGATATGGGAGTATTTTAAAAATAAAAAACCATGCCACTGGTATTTATCTTAACCAAGCATATGTCAAAAGCATCAAAAGGATGATGAAACATTTAAAACAATAAAATTAAAAACGAAAGCAGAAACAAATCTGTTGAAAAGAAAATAAACTAGTAATAAAATGTAATTTGAATCTTTTAGATCAGGAAGAATTCAATTAGATATTAAAGACCTTACTTTGTCTATAGAGTTTATATTTTTATGTGTTTACATAGTTCTATTTATTATGTATTCATTGTTTTGATGTGATATTTACAACTTAGCTTTATTTCGAAAATATTTTTTGTAAACATAATAATTATTAGACAGTACATTTCTGAAAATGCCTATGTATTTTATTATTTTAAAGCTCTAGAAGATGTGAACTTTCGATTTTTTGTGATACTCAAATTTTAATAATGGGTAACTTACCAAAAATGTTATCGATAAGGTAACTAAAAATAAATTGTCGGTAATTTTATCAACTCTACGTTTTAACAGGCGTCTTGAAAATGTGTGAAGACAAATTGCAACAAATTATTCAAGTTATGCAAGTAAATAACTCATACTTATATGATATCTTTTTGCTAAATAAATAAATACTAGCAAATAACAAAATATATAATCTTTTAAATAAACTGAATTTATGCTATACTGAAAAAAAGTACGTTTCTGGAATGACGACCTGGCCCCTGATACAGGTCATCATAACAAAAAACTTATCGCTTTGTTCAAGATTTAAGTCCAGATTCATTAATATTGCTTAAACTTGAAAGATAAAAAAAAAAGTTATAAACAATTTAAAAATTCAGGACGATTATGCTCCCCCTCCATAAACCAATGATAATCAAGACTGTTTTGCACTTAATTTGTAACTAAAAATATTAAAAAGTTATTTTATTGCATTTTACACTCGTAATGGCAAAGAGTGACAGATTCCAAAAGTGGATATTGATAATTTTACTTTCATATACATGTATATGACGTCAAAACCAATTCAGTGACACATATTGCAATCCAATAAGTTTAATTATTTTTGGCTGACTAAAAACTTGTGCTATTTATTATTGATTTTTTTCATTATCACTACAGAATGGCATAAACAAATGGAAACTTTTTCAAATGGTTAACAATTTTCATTGGTATAAGAAACTGTAAAATTATGAAATCATTACATTATTATTATTATACAATAAATCAATCAAATCTATAAATATATACATATATACAGTCATAAATATTTAATTATTGGTAAATTTAAAAGATAATTTTTAGCTTACCTTTAAAAATATTGATATCTGATTTAACCCAAAAAGACTATATATTTTAAGAAATTATTTTACATTTTCATATAGTAGAAATAATGAAAAACATTAAACTTGATAAATTTGTTCCTTACTGTTTATTGATCATCGTACAGCACAATATTTTTTTTTTACATATTTTCATTATTTTCTAATTCTTTTATCATAAAAAAAAAAATGAACACGGAAACTTCAACAGGCCGAAGATACCTGTAAACTTGTTATAACATTAAAAAAAATAATAATATATGTTACACCCCACAAATGAACCAAAAAATATATTTTACAATTTTTTCCACCCACTCGCTAAAAATTAATCACAACACAGACCAATTGAACATATTTTTTTTGTCAAAAATATTCTAATGTATACCTAAATTTCATTCATTCTATTTTAAACATGCAATCGACAATGCACTCACACTTTGGATGTTTTAGTATTCACATAAAAAAGGGTATTTCGCATCATCACTTTTTTTGGTTAATTAAATTGTCTTTTTTTTTCTCACTATGTTCTTGTTTTTTTCTTTTCATGTTCTCTTTTTTTAGGTATTTTTTCTTTTTTCAGTTAAATGAATTAACTTGGAAAATTAGTGAGGGTGTGATATAAAACAAAAGTGTAATGTGAAGTTTTTCCTTACATTTATCTGGATCAATACGGTGCGAAATATCCACCTCGTCTATAACTCCTAAAAATGTAGACATCAGTTCATTAAAACACAAGTGGGTATAGTACACAAAATAGAAACAACATAAAGTACCTACTAAATAAAAAGGTGCAAATTAAAAAAATATACACATAAAAGTACACATCATTTCTGAAATATACTATTATCAAACAAGCACAAATATGTAGTCCATAATTATTTTAAATAAGAATATTATTAGCTCCTATTAAAATTACTAACAGGAAAGGTTAGTGTTAGGCCCGTTATTCATTAGACAGAAAAATATGAAATGAGGATTACATGCAAGGAAATAAATTGAGCACTATTTGAATATTAACATAATCGTTTAAATCATAAAGGTAACATAGGAAGAAATGCTAGCTCAGAGCTAACTTCCTAAAATCATGAATTATTAAATTAAATTAAACACCACAGGTAATACAACCCTCTGTATCCCATAAGGTTCCTCGAAGAACCTTATGGGGGGGGTTACACATTTAGAGACAACGGACTCGTATCCAATATCCGAGTATGCTAGGATTAATTACTACTTTAGAAAAATCCCGCACTCAACCAGGGATTGAACCTGAGACTCCAAAGTGAGAGGCAAGTGTCATTATCTCTCGACCATGAAGACATTAGAAATTCATGATGATAGACAAACAGAAAATTCTCATAAAATTTCTATTTGTCTGTCATCATGAATAATTACTCATGGGATTAACCTACCTACGTTACATTAGAAATTGTTGCCTGCAACTATTTCAAAGTGCATTCCATAGTTGCAGTACTTTTTTATTATAATTTGAATACAATAGAACAACTGGTATCATGTTTCGAATGGACATATTCCTATTTTTAATAACAATAAAATTGTGTTTATGTAAAATACCGTTTTTTGAATTTCAAGTACGTAACGTGTTCACATTTAACGGTTTTATGAACAAGGGGCCTTTTTTTGGATTTTATACTTACTTGTATCACCTAAATTTACTTTAAGCGATTCAAATTAATTTTGAGAGCTTACTCACACATATGACCGAGAATTACCCAAAGGTCATGAATCTATTGTTTCCGTTGAATCGCCTAAAGTGTTATACGCAATGTTTCTCAACCTGTGCCAAATTGCAATGGGAAATAAAGTATATTCAATAGAAAGAAAAGAGTAAACACCATTTATAGATATGCAATGTGCCTCTTTAAGTGTATTACAACGAAAAGATTTAAGTAACACCGGTCAGTGCAGGGTAAATATACAGAGTGTAACAGAAACATATTTCATAACTGGTGATCGCGATATCACCTTTTTAATTTAGTTTGTTTTTCAGATTTTAAATTATTCGATTATAAATAATGGATAATATCAGTAAATGGACCTCACTATTTTTATTATAATAGGGTTACATTTACAATTTTTTTTTAGTGGACACTAAATATTCAGCTCTCATTTACACAAATACTATTTTATTTTAATCAACAATAACATTACAATAATTATCATTTTTATTTATCACATTATAATAAATGTATCTGTATATTAAAGTAATTTCTGGAATTATCAGTTATATCATTTTAATAGATAAAAATGATCAAATGATAATCTGATAATATCTTATTGAAGGTAAAGAAAAACTATATAATTTGGAAAAAAACAATAATTCCGATCACAAGACTGAACATAAGATTAATGTGAAACAAGAACAATACAGTACACACCAAAATGAGTCATTTTGATTCATTATTTTTGATATTTAAAGTTTTTGTATCTGACATATCTAGAAATCAAAGACTATCAATGGTATTCTATTTATTTGCCTTAATTTGAGCTTCTTGTTTTCATGATAAAATGGCAAAATTTTAATACGAGGTATTTTCAGGATATTTGGAAAAAATTTTTTTGGGGCAGCTATATTTCATAAAAATACATTGTCAATTTTGAAACCAAACTTGTGCAAGGACTAGCAAGCGTTAAAGTACTTTAATGCATATTGTCATGGGAGGCAAGCGTTAAGCTAGTGTTACTCATAGTTCCTCAGTAAATGTCAACTTTGCTTGGTAAAATGTGATTGAGAAAGCCTACATTATATGTCGATTGTAGATAAGTATATTTTCAATATCTGATACTGTCATATTTGTTGTGAAACAGTTCAACCTATAATGGACTCTATTAGTTGTGACGTCACATTATTATGCAACCTACTTACTACTGTCATGACACACCGGTTGTTTACACATCACACTGAAACTTGACTTTTAATGCACATGCATATAAAGGTGACATTTTTGAGGGTAAATACAGCGTAGAATTTTATTTCTCTTGGAGGAGATATTTAAGAACTTTCAGTAACTAATTTACACATACAGAACATGTTTGATTATGTACAATGTTCAACACATTAGAGAAACTTCATTACTGATGTTAAGTTACCCCCGTGAACACGAAAACGTAAATGAACCATACCCGCTTATGTATAAAATGCATAATAATTTTATGTTTAGTAAGTAGATTTATTTAATAGCCACAACTAATATTATACAGTATAAGTGAGTAGTTTCATATTTAAAATAATAATAAAATAAAATGTGTAAACAAACATTAATACTTAAATTTCAACATTCTTATATACAACACATTTCTTCTTAAATGTCTCTAGTTTGTCACAGTTTTTTTACTTGTCCTGGTAAGTTATTATACGTAACAATATTATATAAAAATTAATCACCGAGTTAGGAGAAAAATAAACTGTACAGTTTATTTCAAACTTATTTGCAACATAAAAACTGTCGGCTTCTATGACGGTGGTAAAGGCATTAAAGAAACCAACGCTTTTTATGCTGCAAATAAGTTTGTGAAATAAACTATAATTAATGTCATTGTCACATGATTCTACACTATTTATGTAATCAGTATCCATGTAGTTGGATTAAAAAAAAAATTAATTACAAAAAAATATAAAAATAAAAAAGTATAAAACTGGATTAATTTAAAACTGTCGCCAGTTAATCAAACACTGCGCTCTGTGATATGGCCTAGCCTGTGTTGCCATATTTTCATTATTTAAGTATCGTTTCAGTAGCTGAAAGCTATTTGAGAATATTTGTGATTTTGTAAATCTGTACATTAATTTTTGTGTTATATCAAACATTTTCAAGACTATTTTAATTTGGATACAAAATAAAAGGTAAGTATTTACGTATTTTTGAACTTAATGCATATATTATTGATTTACTATTGCTATTCATTATTTATAATTAAAATTCTTTTTAAAGCGGTAAAATTGTTTAAGTTTTTTAATAAAATGCATCATTACTATTCAAATAAAATCATCATAAACAGGTGGAAGTTAAAAAATAAATAAGAATGATTATATTAATTAATTAATATTTGTTTTCAATTGTCAATTCCATAACATAATCTAACTTATTCGATTTTAGCTGTTTTTTTTTAATATTTAAAAGTCAAAGTTTTAAATTGTACAAATCAAATTTTTTCTTCCTACTAAGGTAAAAAAAATTCCATGTGAATGAATTCATAGTTGTATTCACCAATCACGCTTTCAAATACGTAAAACTGGCAATACTGCCGTCGTCGCTGTCACTGGCTGCTTATGTTTGGAGCCAAACCTAGTCAGATGATATCATAGGACTAAAATTCAAAGCTTGGTTATTTTTTTTAACCCCTTCCCAGGGCTTAAAAAGAATGCGAAAAAAATTCTGTGAGCCCATATTTATTAATACTATCGATTAAGCAAATAAAAAAAAATATGAGGGAAATTGAATTTAAATTCAATATATACAAATTGTATAATGCTGTCCCAGAGCAATATAAAAGTTATAGCCCTTCTAAATTTAAAAAAGCTATTAAGAGACGTTTTTTTGACAGATGAATGTTTTGAGTGTGCCGTAAACGTAAATTTAAGCTCTCATTTTTTTTCCTAAATGATATGTTTATTACCTTTTATTTTTGTGAATATATATAAGTGTTTCTATGTATGTGTATATAAGTAATGCAATATTAAAAGTATCTACAGCAATCTATTATAAGTCAGGATATATAACATATTTTTTTTAAATAAAACAAGGGTTGAGTGGAAGAGCATTTTACAAATGAACTCCCCCTTGAGGTTTTCGATTTCTTTTCTATTTATGTTTACTGTATTGTATAATGTACAAAATAATCGAAAATAAAGACATTTATTATTATTATTATTAAATGCTTATTATATACGAAAAGTTTTATCGAGTCTTATTAAAATAGAACAAAATTAGGGTCGAACCCAACAATTGATTTAATAAATTAATATTAAAAACGGATTCAGTAGGAATTACATTCCATGATAATAAAATTGCATGTCAATTAGTTTGTGGCTAATCTCAAGTTGCTGACATAGTTTATAACCTCTTTTCTTTTTATAAAATAACTTTAATTGTGTTCGCATTGTTGGAATATAATATCCTACAGGTAGGTAATTAAGAAAATGTTTAGCCTTACCGGTTTTACTTTCTTATACCTAATATAAGGAAGTATAGTAATCGTGATTTTTTCAACCTCGAGATTTTGATTGCTATATACATTTTGAACCCTCCTGAATCCATTTTGACCATTTTCCGAATGATGACTGTCGGTGCGTGAGTGCGTGTGTGTGTATCCGCGATAACTCAAAAGATGCTAATGGGAGACTTGCCAAATTTGGCAGTTAAGATTGTCAACAACATTTTAGGTGACATTAAATTTGGTGAATGTGGTACCACCAGAAGAGACATAATGAAAGAAGAAAAAATGGTACAATGTCGGGAAAAAAATTTTTTTTATTGCATTTCTGGACGAATCTCGACGAATTATAATAAAAAAACAACTTTATGAAAAAAATCTGTCTGCATGTCTGTAGTATTGCGATAGCAGCCACAGTTTTTAAAATAAAGCCTTCAAATTTGGTACACATGTTCTAAAGGCCAAAGACAATGATAAATTCGATGATGAGCAAAATTGGTTAGCTGAAAGGAGTACCCAAACTTTTTTGCATTTGCTTTTACAAAAAAATATATTCTTGATGAAAGATTATAAATCATGTCTACTATATGAAGACAAAATATATTTTCCAAGTACTTAAATAAAGCTGATGTAAACTGAAATTTTTTACACATTTGACCTCATAAAATGGGGTTAGGATAAATTTAACAGTTTGACATTTGAAATGTCTAATTTAGTTAAAAAAATGTCAATGTCAATAACAAAAAATTATTAAAATATATGACATGAATTATTATTGACAGTATCGAATGACGCTGAAAATTAATTATTTAAAAAATTTTAATGAAATATTTCAAGGTACGCTATTAAAATTTAATTAAGGTAAGTGAAGAATTAAATAGAATGATTTTTTTACATCAAGATGATATATACTGGTATAAGAAAGTTATGTGCTGGCCACATCAGATATTTTTGATTTAAAATAATTATATCAATATACCTATAAAATAAAGTGTAAAAACCGGTTATATGAGTGACATATTTGACTTCTGCAAAGAAAGCAGGGTGGAGAAATATCTCGGCTTATTTGTGATTTGATTTATTTTCTTCACGTTACTGAAATAGTTACTTATTTCAGTAAATCTCAATGCGATTCGAGATGTGGGTAGAAAGAACACCTCATGTAATGTGAAACTAAACCTGCATATTCATTTGAGCATATTTGCGCGCGAATACGTTCACAAAATTTATAAAAATATATTAAAACCTTTGTTGGGAATGTCTGAAAGAAATATAACATATATTTTACCACTTGCGACTATTTACATCAAAATTCTGTCCACACTGAGCAAGTTCACGCGTAAATTCCCTTTGAGCATCTACAAATACCGACAAGTCCCAGATCGCATTCGTATGTGCTGGGACTATACCCCATACATATCTGATCACATCTGCGCGCAAACCGTCATGCGCGCAAATATGCTCTAATGAATACGCAGCCTGACGTGTGTCAAGGAATATTTTCTGTTTTTCAAATAAGCTACAACTAAAATCTGTTAATAACATAAATCAAGAATTCTGGTACTAAGACAGCAGTATCCAAAGTTAACAATTAAATTGTCATAAAAATGCCTTGTGATTTTTTTAAAGTCGTTTTAAGGCAAAAATAAGAGAGTCAATATAAAGAAAGGAACAGTAATATTGTAAAAATATGTTTCTTGATCAGTAGTGAGGAGTCTGTAAACAAAAAATCAAAACAAAAACAGATGCCGTTTTTTTTTTGTATAACCAATATATCATATTACAACTATCAAATTGCAATAAGTACTGTTTTGGTTTTAAATGTGATTATTTTATCAATTCATTTGATTTAAATTGTATAATAAATAACTCTATAAACAGCAATCGAAACTAAATTACGTATGAATTTAACAGTTTTAAATTAAATTAGCTGTAAGTTATCCCCCCCCTCGAGGTATTAGTGTAATGTGGCTTAATATTTATACCCAAATTAAATCAAAAGAATAGCTTTAATCCTTTTGTATGAGAAAATAATTAAAATTATCTTCTATTTGTGCATAAAATATTCTTAAAACATTGTATAGACTGTTGACATGCAATGTCATTAGTTTTAAGCATTTATTGCAATAATTTTGGACTACCTATATCTACTATATGTTAAAACACTTCCCATGAATTTGTTGTTTCTAATTTGCTATTTAAAGAAATATACCTTGGCCGACGCATAGGTCTATATCCTCCGTAAAATCCTCTACTTATTCCTCTTGTTCCACGGAAGGCCCCTCTGCCTCTAGGTGGTCTGTTGGTTGTTGACAATCCTGGACGGTTTGTCCTCTTGGGCATAACCTACGAATCAACGACTATGATAGTGAGGGTAAGTTTAAAAACAAAAAACTACAGGACATTCCATACCGACTGTGATGGTAACTAAAGACGAAACTAGTAAATTAAATAGTTTTGCAATACAATTAAGATACAAATCATATATTTAGAATCAAGTGGTGCAACCAACAAAAATTAAATTATACTATTCAGTGGATATTACTGATTGGTATATGTCCAGCAAGTACACAGTATAAGGACACTGCTAAAGAAATCAAGTGTATGGCAGCAAAGGCAGATCACAACCACATATCGCCAACCGATGCATACTTTGAAAACAGTCCTTGAAGACTTTTATCTCACCAAATAGAAAAGAGACATTTAAAGCCTTTTTGCCTAAGGATATGTTGCAGAATGTCAGGTAGTACTAAAGTATATCTTATCATAACTAACCTTTATTTGTCTTCCACGAAACAGTGACTCATCCATTGCCATCGCTGTCTGTACTGAATCTCTATCACCAAATTCAATATATGCAAAACCCTTAGGGTGACCATCATATTTGTTACAAAGAATTGTTACTCGATTTATTGAACCACAGCCATGAAAATGTTGTTCTAGTTCCTCAGCAGTTGCACCATAATCTACATTACCCACATATATACTACGATTGTCGACTTCCATTTTTTCCTCTATCGACATATTTAAAGGGCTCGCTAAAAAACACCAGTTTATCATACACAATATATAACGTAATGTTTATAAAAACTTACTTAGTCCTGGAGGGCTACCCATATTCATTTGTTTATCAACTTCACTTTGTAACTGTTTTAGTTTTTCAGCTTCCTCTTCCATTTCTCTAACTCTTGCTTTAATTGCCTCTAATTCAGGATCATCAGTTGCTGCACCATCGCCATCAGTATCATTTAATAAGGCCTCGTCGTGCATCCCATTAGTTTCATCAAATGAATCTAAATGGTCCTCACCTAAACCCAAGTCTTCATTATCAGCCATAACCTATATTTTTCATTACAGAATTTATTTTCAATCATTGCGATTTAATACATACATAAATTGTTAACCTACATACGCCTCATTAAAAAAAAACGTGGATTGGAAGCGATCTCGCTCAACTTCAATAATGGATGAATTTTATGTAACTGCGCTGATTATTTAAATTTTGTCTTAAATGCAATTCGTATACTTACTAAATGGTTTATGATTTTTTTTTCACTAAGATAAATTTGTAATTTTTAATTTATCTATTTATTAAAATTACCGGCTATTTTATACGCGGCAACCGAAATGGCGGAACACAACAGTAAACTATAAATACCAACCACACAAAACGCGAACAGCTAAAGACCCTAAAGATTACCAACCACAAAACAGCTGTGAACATTCGATGCAATGATGGCTAAAGGTAAATTTACAACCAAATCGCTACAGGCACAATTTACTAACGGATTGTGAATTGTGCCGAGTTAAAATTTTGGTCATTTATAATGAGTTAGAAGCTGCCATCTGTTAAGATTTTTTAATATTACGTGCGTGCAAAATCAGTTTGATTAAATAATTACAATTATTTAACATAACTTCTAAAAACATCATATTTTCTAATACTAAAAGATCTAATCTTCCAATTTCAAATCACAAACCGACTTTAAATATAAACAATAAATTTGTGTCGTCGTACACATGCGCAATTGAATCATTCAACCAGATATGCTTAAAACTCTCAATTTACAATCCACCAGCAGAATGTGCCAGTACCGAATTGGTTGTAAATGTACCTTAAAGCTGTTACTATAGGCACCAATACACTGATGTGACTCTTTTACTGTTCTGTGGACGTGACCTTCGATCAAGGACGTGACCACGACCAATAATTGAGACTACCGCGCTTGAATTCGCCACGAGAGGCGCTAGTATAGGGTAAGGTTAATGACACTGAACGTTAATGTCTATTATGGCTTTTTAACGCGAGTCTTTAGTAATTTTTATAAAAATTAGCTGAAAAACACAACCCAATGATTACAGAAGGGAAAAGTAGTAATTTACTTGCTCAGTAGGGAATTATTGTACCTATCAGATGTGTCTTATGTATATCAAGCATGAGCATGATGAAAACAACGAATGTGCATGATTATTACTTATGATTTGGAAATGCATAATCGTGAAGATTAAAATGTTTCTTACAAACACACGAATGTTTCGAAGAGTAAAGTTATCCCTGCGAATCGCTACCAACCACTGTTTTAGGCGAGGTTTGTCTCTCGGAAACATGTATCCACCTTTTATTTCCAAACAAGATGGAACTGCACAACTGTGAGGCATAATTAACACGTTTTTTTTATTTACTGGTGTGCGAAATAATTATAATAAAATTATTATATTAAACTTATTCCTCGCCTAACAATAACTTTTGACAACTACCGTACTTGTCAGTGGCGCCAACTGGTGAGCATAAAAACAGTAGCCCTTATTCAAATGATGGAGTGCTATTTTGAGCTTGGTAAATATTAATGTCATTCGTAAATTATCAGTGTAACTATGGAGTGTAGAGAAGGAGAAACGTCTCCGTGTTAAAAAATGTGATCGGATTTTCGATGGAAGAATAGGTGGCGCTGATTTAGAGGAGGTATTCTACGTGATTTTGTTTTTACTATTTTTATTATTTTTTTACGCTGTATAATTCTTTTCAACACCTACATAATATTATGTTTTCGTTAGTTTATAGAATCTGAAGCTAGTTTCAGAGATATAGTAAGTGTTTAACTTCAGACTCAATCCCATAATACGATCAGTGCCACATCTCATACCTTACAGAATTCAGACCACATTTTGAACGTACCGTCCATGAGACGTTCCTCCTTCTTTACACTCCATAGGTGTAACACTCTACTTTAACCACCTCGATGAGCACGTTAAAGTTTACTCGTCATGCGCAGATGAGCTCTCAGCTAAGATTTCAAATATAATTTTTTTTTGTGATGGGCATTGAATATTTCAATTTCAAATAATATTAAAAAAAAATAATTGTGGTCGATACGTAAAACATTACAGCCTGTAGACACTCTGTTGTGAAAGATTCAAATAGGAAAATAGTGTTGTATAATAAGCAAGTAAGTTTGCGAGATCATTAGCTGGATTGATAAAAATAGAGACGACTATAGTAATAGTCAATTATTCTTGACCTCAGAAAAAGACTTTTCAGAGTTCTACCTCAAAAACTTGTAATCAGAACAATAGATATTTGAACAATAAAATTGTTCTGGAAAATATTCTATTCTGTAAATTATTCTATTCTATTCTGTAAAATAAATTTCAATAAAATAAAAATAAATAACTAACATTTCAAAAAACGTTCATGCAAAAATATCAAGAAATGCATGTTAGCCACATCACGACAGAAACAGTAAAAAAAAAAGTGATTAACTTATACCAAACTTTACCTTTTGCATTCATAAAACAGGGTAATTAAAAGGTCATGTGACGTTATACCTATACCTAAACTTATATAAAAGCTTTAGGTTAATTTCGAACACACTCATGGTTATCTATAGATTATACCACTATAAGTCTTTATCTGTTCTGAGACTATAAGGTCACAACACTCATCAAAAACCTAACTTATTTTACAACAGTAGTTAAAAAAAAATGAAAATAATAAGCTAACAACTTGTATTTAGGTTTCTATAAGTTTATTCAAGACAATTAACAGAATATCCACTTAAATAAGTATATGTAAATAGTACAAATATTTTAGCTCTTATCATATATCATACAAAAACTACAAATCTATCAGTTTTTATTTGTAACGCACCTTACAGTGGTATGGATTTGTCCCGGTTAAAATATAACGAATATTTTAATTTAAATTATTACAATATTGTATAACATACAATTAAGTGATTTAATAAATATATATCAAAACATTAAGTTATTCTATCAATTAAAATTTGAAACGTGAATTTTGACTAAGAAAAAAATAGCATTATGGAAAATTTTGAGTTAAAACCACATTTTTTTTTAATGTGATGTAAATAAATACTAAAATCACAACAAATTTAAGTAGGTACATAAAAATCTACAAAAAAAAAAAAATTGTACGACAGCATTATATCATGTTAGCACAGTTTTTACAAAAGCATTTGACTAACAAGAGAGCCCACAGATTTATTAGCAATGCATTTTGTTCCATGATGTCACAAAACTTTAATTCTAAATTTACTGTGAAAATTATCACAAACATTTACGCATATCAATTTATAATTATTGTAATTGTATATTTTGTACTGCCTATGAATATGAATTATTCCGGTTATAAGTTATGATAAAATGCCGCATCAATTATTGGCTTTATTAAATTATAATCTGATTAATACTCACAGACAATACAGAAAACAAAATTATGAATTATTATATTAATTGATACATGTAGATATTTGTGAGATTATATAATTAACATATATACTGGGTAGGGCAATAGTCCGTTCAACTTTAATATGTCAAGTTCTATGATAGCTAGAAACTTGATTTAAAAACATAAATAAACTGGACAGAAAAGTCTATAACCAGAAATTATTTTCGAATATACAGGGTGAGCCAAAACGATTCTACAGGGTCAACTAACATTTTTTTAAATAGAATGCCATGTATATCAGAACATTTTTTGAAACCTCTTTATGGCCTCTTTCCACTCCTGTATTATTATTGACTCTCTCCCAACCACTTGAATGTAATGATTTTTTTTTGTTGAAATTATGCCATTTACATGTGTATATTAAAAAGATCACTACAGTCACAATTATCGATTTTAAAAAAAAATATGTTAATACCAGTTATGAGACTTCCTGAAAGTAGACAGACTGGCCAAAAATAAATTTTAAATTTACAACTATTTGAACTGAATATTCTCAATTTTTTCAAATGGATCACCCTGTATATTTTTTGGACGATGTGATGTAGAAATGAAAAACGAACATATTTTGTACGTACATCCCTATGGCTATTTGTAACCATTTTCGATTTATTGAACAATAACTGCAAAATTCGGCAATAAATATTAAAATTTTTTTTTGTAATTCAAGAGAAGATATTATCAAAAGTGCTCCACATGTTGCCCATTTTGATTGACGCACATTTTTATGCATCTTTGGAATGAGGTTTCTACTGTTCATAAAATTGCCAGAGTGATACTTCTAAAAGCATTTATTATCCTTTCCTTCAAATTTTGTATTGTTGCTGGTGTGAGTTTTTATGGGCATTATGTAATACGCTTATTATAATACTTTCTTTTGAATTATTTGAAAAAAACTCATTTTTTAATTTTTTATTGCTGAATTTTGCAGTTATTCTTCGATAAATTGAAAATGGTCACAAATAACCATAGGAATGTACATACAAAAAATCCTACGTCACATCGTCCAAAAATTTGAAAAAAATTGAGAAAATTCAGTTCAAAAAGTTGTAAATTTAAAAATCCTTTTTGGCCACCCTGTAAACTTTTAGGAAGTGAAAATGTCTGAGTGTCATCACACAGATGTCTCATAACTGGTACTAACATATTTTTTCTTAAAATCGATAGTTGTGATTGTAGAGACATTTTTAATATACAAGTGTAAATGGTATAATTTCAACAAAAAAAATTATTACACCCAAGTGGTTGGGAGAAAGTCAATAATAATACAGGAGTGAAAGGAGGCCACAAAGAAGTTTCAAAAAATGTTCTGATATACATGGCATTTCATTTAAAAAAATGTTACTTTACCGTGTAGATTCATCTTGGCTCACCCTGTATATTCAAAAACAATTTCCGGATATAGACTTTTTTGTCTAGTTTACTTAGGTTTTTAAATCAAGTTTCTAGCTATCATAAAACTCGAGATATCGAAGTCGGACGCACTATTGCCCCACCCTGTATAATAATAAAACTGCGTGTGTAAATTTAAAATGATAGTTTTCTGACATTATGGCAAGAAATGCACCATTTTTAAATTCTCATTTTATTTGACGGATTTTTTTATATTTAATATATGGGAGTAAGATTGTAGATTTAAAACAAATGAACTTTAAACTTTGGTTTAATTTCTTTCCTAGACAACTCTTACAAGTACATAAATTATTTTTTAATAATTATTAATGTGGTATAAAGACTAAATAATATACATTATTAAATTTTGTAAACCGTTATACACCAACCGAACTACCTCAAATGTTTTTTAAAGATCTAGTATTATTTCCTCACGGTTAATGAAAGGAGTTGGGAAAAAAATATGCATATATAATCTAGTCGACAGCCTTTTTATTCCATATCATTTTTGAAGTGATATTTTTTTATTGCGAAAACTGACAGGATTTTAAATATGCATTATAATTAAGATAATAACTGAAAAAAACATATTTAATATACGTATCTATGTTAACACTTGGAACTCAGATATCAAAAAGAGTTTGCCTGTTGTATGTGTGCAAGAAATTGAAATACTCTATTCTGACTATAGTTTACTAAATGTGAATATTGGTAAAAAAAAAAACGTTTCTCTCAAAATTTTAAAGTTAATCTTGGACAAAATAATGAAAATTAGCCTACAGATACTCTGTAAGAAATGTGATTATTTACGTTTCGAGCGGAGCATGGTTTACACATGGGAAATTCCAAATATTCACATATGGCTCTCGATCCCCTAGTTGCAGACACAAGTAGGTAATGGAAATACAAGTTATTTAGTATAGCTAGACCTAGCAAGAAATCTATTCCAACTGGCTAGCAAATTCACCTCTCAGGCAAAAACAAATGTTCCCTATCTTTAAAAGCACTGCATTCTTGCCTAGGTCGAGATAAATATTTATTAAATAACCTTTCCAGCAATATGTATAATTTCACTAGTGACACATTCACCACTTCTTTACACAAATGACAAAAGTTTAAAGAAAGCCCCAAGCCACATTTATTGACAACTAAAGTTTCGATTTCTGCAATAAAAAAATTCACCCACCATAACATAGGCAAAGAGGACCAATTAATGACATTAAGGCCAATAAATTTTACAAATTTCCACAGTATTTAAAAATGTAGAAACAATCAGGTTAAACTGTACGCATGGAATATTTTACCAAACTAAATAATGTTTGGCAACCATTACTAGAATTTCAAAAACTATGATTAGAAGTCGATTAAATAGGAAAGTAACACAATAATTGCATGTGTACAATGTCTAAACTATACACTATACTCCATCTAGGCATGGAACAAGGCAAAAGTTTTGCCTGTATGCAGCAACACACAATGTTTTCCATTAAGAAGATAATGTTCATATTTGTACAGCTGCCGCAACATAAAAGGTTTCCAGGTCTTTTGTGATTTAAAAGAGAATATGTATCCTTTCTCTCCTCTGTATTGAATAAAATATAAAGATAGGCAATAATTACTTTTCTCTGCATAACCCATGCATTTATTCAGGTAAATATATGTAGTCCAGCAGCCAAACGGTAAGAAAAATTATTTAAAATTTTAGATTGGAAACCTTTATGTTGAGGCACCTGTACAATCGTCTGCAACACTTTCCTTGATGCTCTCCTTCTGACATGCCTCACTACAAATAGTGCTAGAAAGGGAGCATATCAGAAGGTGACGACTTTAAGCTGATGACAATCGTACACAAAAAAAATTCTTTACGAGCATGGCAGATTTCTTTTAGTTGTGGTACCAGATTTATTTGTATTTGTCACATATACGAATCAATTAGACTTGTAAATTATTTTTATATAAGCATGTCAAAAATATTAAAATACTCTTCAATAATTACTACACAACAAAAATAAGAAATGTTTGAAGCTATTTCGCACACCTTAATGTATGTTACTTAAAATTTAATAAATTTGTTTTTATTTATTTACTTATTTTTTTATTTATTAGGTAATCAGGTAATTAAGGATTCATGTCTTCCAAATTTATGAGTCGGACAGATGTCAAAAACTAAAAACGCTATACTTGAAAATAACACATTTATAGAAACTTTTGGCCACTATTTTTATTACTATGTAAAGTCCATTCACTGTCTGCAGTCCTAACTAAAGTTAGATTATCACATCAAGTTGGCAATAATTTTGTAGGTTAAGTAATGTCATTCACGGCATGATATAAAAAATTATTACTGACACGGCAGGTGGGGAATTTTACTTAACAACGTAAAAATCTATCTTTGGTTAGAATTATGGTCCTAACTAAAGACAGATTTTCTCATTCAGTTGGCAATAATCTTTTAGCTTAAGTAATGTCATTAACTGATACCTCATTTGGATGCGTCTGGGTGTTAAGAACTCGTCGGGGCGTGTAATGACGTCACATAAGTACGATTTTACCGTTCTGAAATTACATCCAGACGACGACGCTTTATCATCCCTTTGAACTAGGATGAATAATGCCTGACATGCGTGTTTTCATCGATGGAAACTTCTGTTAAAAATTAACTCATCCGTAAGAAAATGGTGAATTTTCTTTAACATCTCTTTTAAAATTTCAGTGCATTTCTTACAATAATTTAATGAATGATACTAACTAAAATAGTTGAAATTTTATTAAGTGGAAATTACTAATTAGAGAGTAGACGTTTTTAAATGAAGCCTCGAAATTTTACTGTATAGTATTTCTTGTGCTAAAATACGTATTCCGAAATTCCTCATTTTTTCAATGTGGTAACACTATATTTTTGCTTCCTGGCCGTTCAGTTGATTGGGGTAGAAATGATGTGACGTAATTAGGTGACATCACACCCTACCTAGGATATCACTCCAGGTATCAGAACAGGCTCCTGCACGACAGAAAACAATTTTGACACTGACAGCAGTTTGTAATTAAAAGGGAACCTAACAACCTCAAAATCTATCTTTAGTTACGACTACAGAAAGTGAATGGACTTATATTATTCTATGTCCATGTTAGTGGAATGTCAGTGGGACAATATAACAACAAAATTGACAAATGGTTGTCTAAAAAAAAATCAATGGTTATTTTCTCTATCTATATACAGGGTGATTCATTGCATCATGGAAACTCTTCATCTGGTGATTTCTAATAAAAAAGTTCATATATACATTATAATTGAAAGTGATATTTTTGACCGTTCGATTAACAGGTCTGGTTAAAATCGAATTTTTGGTCAAAATTGTAAAATTAATAATTCACATTTTCTACGTTAAATTCGGAATTTTTCACAATTTATAATCTCTCTTCTGAGTGTTAAGGTCAAAATTTATAAATCATGTTGCATGCTGCTGCATTATTAAACATAGGAAATTAGTGTGTCAAACTTTAGTGGTTGTGGTTGCAGTTCATATTCTGCAGGTAGATGACAATCTTTTAACTGAAATGACAACTAAGGCAGATTGATAAAACAGCTAGCCAATTAAATTGTAGAATTTAATATCAATAAAGTATGTATACAGTATAATATACCTTGTTTAATCTACACAAGTAGATCAAATTCATACTAAAATTACACATTTTTTTTCGATTCTTTATCATTCATAGTTTGCAAGATCCTCGTGGTGCACATTACAAATGAGTATATCATGTATACTGCATACTTTTACTAAGATTAATTATGGGTTTGTGCAACTGGGACATAAATAAAGTAATTTAATTTCAATAGTGATGAGATAACCATGCCATATTATTTCAGCAGTGAATAATAAATCTCCATCTAAAATCAACATTTAAAAATGTTACCTGTATTTGAAATGAGAACAGTAATAAATAAATAACAGCATTAAAACAAATTCAATTTTAAAACACTTTTTGTGCAATTTGAAAACGATTTTTAAATAAGGATGTATCAATTTATAAATTTCCTTGCACAATACTAAAGTATTGCTAAAAAATAAATAGGTTTCCGGGTTTTCCCTTTGTACTATATCAAATTATAAGAAATAAATTAATGTATTTTTTATGATGCATATTTATTACATATTATATTGATTACATTTAAATTATTAATACTAAGTAAAATTAAAAATATATATTAAATAACTTTACATTGTTTAAATGCTGTTATAAAAACCTAACCCTTTTTGAGGGAATGTGACAGAAATTATCGTTCCTCTAATATCACAGTTTCTTGTGGACATAATTTCAGCTCTTTTAATGTGTGATTTATATCCAATGAGGTTAACTGAAAAATAAATACATAAATAAATGTCAAATCACAATTTCCTTCCACAATTTACCCATAAAAAAAAAGGTTATTTTATTACTTTATCTATATAATTATAAAGATAAAACTACGAATGGCCACAATTTACGTTTAACTGTTGGCAGCAGAGGGGATATCCACAGCTGCTAAGTCATGTGCGCAGTTTAATATAACTCATCATAAACGAACCGCCATATAAACACGCCCATTATATGTAGAAACCTACATTAGCCTTCCATGAATTCATATAATTATGCTTCTGACCGGTAGCTGGCTCATTTATGATGAACTGTGACATTAAACCGCACACATCCTTTAGTGACTGTGGATATTCCCCTTTGCTGCTGACGGTCAAACGTAATTGCACATACTAATAGCTGTGCTCGCCCCTTCGTGGTTTATCTGTATAATTGTATTAAGACAAACTTAGTGATTTCAGTTCACTAAATTTCAGTGTCACCTGTTTTCAACAGTAATGCACGCGTCAGATATCTATCAATCCTTTTGGCTACTAGTAATGAGATGCGGTAAATTTATCATGACCTGTTAATTTAGGCAAATATGGTCATATATTCAAATTTTCCACAATTAACAGTGCATATAAGTTTGTGCTCTCACTAAGTATCCAACATAAAATTATAAATCACAAACTATTTTGTTGATAAAAATAACAACAATTGTCTTTTTTTAAATAATATACCTATTTAAGCTGGTTTATCAATCCTTGGTTAACAGCCAAAGAAAAAAAAATTGTTTCAATCACATATTTAATGTTGGCCTATTTCTACTTTGTTCGTGAGTTAGGATCTTTTACGTGCACACATTGTAGATACATGGTAACCAGTTTTACATCCCTCTCAAAATATGGTGACGCAAACAGGTCTGCTCATCACTATATTTCATCGATTTGGTTCTGTTCCTTTTGAACCCGGAGAGTTTAGATGTTAGTGCAGGCGCACTAGCAATTAGCAACAAAATTAGTAAGGAGTTTTTTTCATAGGATTGTTGTAATTGTCTTCCTAAACAATCCATAAAAAGCTCTCACCAATCTAGTCTGTACTAAGTCCGCCATCTTGAAAAATTGACGGATCTGTACCTGTCAGGTTTTTCCCAATTATCTTGGAAACGGTTTATTTTACGTAAAAGATGCATAGAACGAAGACTATAAATTTTCCTACAAGGAAGTTATTTCAGTTATCAATTTTTCTGTCAAGAAAAAAAATGGCAGTTTTCGAAAAGAAAAATTTCTATAGTGATAGGTTGGCAATCACAATATTATCATTAGATAAGCTATGGACGTATTTGGAAAACCTCCTTTTCCATGGATAAGCCCATTTCCACATCACCATAACCCATTGTCAACAATATGGCCCGAGAAGAGCCTGTGGCATAAAGAGCCCTGGCCCCAGTTAAATCGAATATAAATTTAAAAAAATGTAACGTATACTAATAATTAATAAACTTTAAAATCACTTGTCCAACAAAATTTTGATTAAGAACATTAGCAACCTATTTCTTGGAAGAAAATAAAAATATCAGCAGCAATCTTTTTGAAACATTTTCACGAAACTAAAACGCCGACATGCCGACTCAATTTTTATTGCTTTGGTGGAACTTTGAACATGATTTATAGAAAAAATAAAAAAATAATTATTTGGAATTACAACAGCATTCTTTCAAACCTAACACGATAATAAGTGAGTTCTTTCTAACTGAGATCTCAGTTAATCTAAGTAGTTTTACAGTAACGGATGCTACATTAAATGAAATTATGCTTTTATTTATGCAGTGCAACCATAAAACAACTTAGATTAGCTGATATCTCAGTTAGAAAGAACGCACCTAATAATAACCTATAGATTTTTATATTTTATCCTGACATTCTTATCTGAATGTGCTAATATAAAAGTTTTACACATTTGGATGCAATACTTCTCACCGGTAGCACATCAACGCTTCAGCCAAAAGCCAATACTAAGACAGTCTATTGGTGCTTGGCCATTGCATTCAGTTTATTGTAATGGGCCTGTTTGGGTCACCTTTTTATAGCTGGCGGCATTCTCACATAAAAATTAAAGGTACCAAACTGTTATTTATAAAAAAAATCTTACTTTACCGATGTAAAATGTCAAAATCTTAAATTACTGTTGATTTGTTATTGGTAACTAAAATCACCACAGCGCATATGGTGCTGTGATCAAACTAGTAATGAGCAGCTGAAGTTTGGTTTGTTTACGTTTGTTTTAAGTGCTTTTGTGGGTTGTTTTTTAGGTAGAAAAGTATATATATTATTATATTAATCGAAAGTTGGTAATTAAATTCAATAAGTTTAACCTATTTTGTACTATTTTTTTATAATTTGTGGGAGTACCTAACTTAATAATTTCTTACTATTATAACTTTATATATTTTTTGTACTATAGTCCTCAGGCTTAAAATTGATATGCATTGCCGAAGTTACTGCTCTTCCCATCAATAATGCTTTCTCCCATACTTTTCTTCTATTTTCTCAATGATACCAATGCTATCGGTGATATAAACAAACCCCCCCATCTTTCTTGGGAAAATAGTGAAAGTGGATTGTTCATCCCACATTTTTCCTTGAGTGACAATTGCGGAAAACGCCGAGTGCCGTCTATGCCTGGAGGATGATGAGAAGGCAGACCACATCTTATGCACCTGTCCCGCTGTGGAGAGGATTCGATTTTCAATATTTGGCAAAGGGCAACTGCTGCCAGAGGATCTGGACACATTCTCAACCAATAAAGTTATCAGTTTCATTAAGAGGCTGAACTTATTGGGTGAAATATAATTAGGCATGAGCCACAATAGGCCTGCTGATGGCCGCAGTGGAGGATCTACTGAAACCCATTCATAACAAACCTAACCTAACCTAATCTAGTAAAACCCTGACAAACTATACAAATGTGATGAAACGAATGTAAATAAAAAGCATCTCGCTTCATCAAAGTGTTGCAGATATCTGAAGTTTAACTTTGAATGTCTACATATAAATACGAAATTTTTAAATCTCATATATACTTTGTTCCCTACCTTGATTGCACACAAGACCAAATTTATAGGTTAGAATGACTTATTTCTAGCCAGCAAAAACAATTTATCTTAGTAGTGTTTTTAACTAAATTTGCATATTTGTCTGCAGAAAGAATTCAATGTGCATCCCTATTTAAAATGCACGAATAGCAGCAAAAATGGGTATATTAAGAAAAAAAATTTCAAAAATCTGACATTCCTTAATGTAAAAATTACCTTAAATTCAGAAGACATTCTAATAAAAATTACTTACATCTCTTCTAGGCCAGCTAGATATAACTTTGTATTCTTCAGTAGGATATCCTTTAACTATTAAAAAATCTAGTAGTACCTAAAATAAAAATGTCAATTACAATTATTGTTGTCCTACGAATGCTCTTTCTACACAGACCTTAAGAGGAGTATTAGCTTGAAATCTCCTCTCGATATTTTCACCTTTCGGCAATCTAAACCGTATTTTTGTAATACTATCCCCTTGAGACATTGGTGGTTCAGGAGGCAAACTGGCCTCCACTGTTTTGCGATATGCTTCTCTCTTAGCTTCTGTTTCGGCTTTTTCACTTTCAAGCCTTCTTCGAGCTTCAGTTTCTGCTTGTTCTTGCATTCTCTTGGCTTCTTCTTTAGCTCTAAATAATATGCATATTAGCAATAATATTAAAAATTAAAATCTAATAACAATCATTAAAAGTAATTGCTATTTAATGAAAAAAAAAAAGAAGGAAAAATACAAATTGTAAATAAAATATTTTTTATTACCTGTCTGCTTCTAAGCTCTCACGGAATGCTAAATCCTGTTCTAATTTTACAAGTTCACGTTCAGCACGTTCCTGTTCCTCTTTTACTTCAACCCGTTGATGTTCAGTAAATACTTCCACACACTCTATTAGACTCGACAACAGTTCATTTACACCTACATTTCCTGTAAAACAGAAAATTTCAGTAACAAATTTAGTCAGCAAAAAGAATGTTACATGAAACTTATAAATGTGTGGTATGAATATTAATCTTATACAGTACAATTGTGAAAATCTGGTCAGATATAATAATAATAATAATACCTTTATTAACCATTGTGTGATACATAACATGTATATATGGTAAGTCAAATAAATTATGTACAGTGTATAAAACAAACAGTAAAAATAAAACGAACAGTAAAAGAAAAGTAGACAACAAAACAGTAACATGTATGAAAATTAATTAATTAATTATTGTGCCAAAAACTCTAAAACACTATAAAAAGACATTTCTATTAAGTAATTTTTTGTAGCTGTCCTAAATTTGTTAAAGCCTGTTATAGTTTTTAGATGGTCAGGAAGTTTGTTAAATAGATTGATGGCATTGTAATTAGGCGAATGTTTATACAAAGTGGTAGAGTGAGGCGGTATTGTCAATTTGTTATTATTTCGAGTATTGTAAAAGCGTGTATCTCCCAGTTTATTAAAATTTGTAAAATTGTTATATGTATAACACACATTTTAGAATAAAAATACATATTACAGGTAATATTTTATTTTTCTTAAAAACACCTCTGCAGCTATCTAATGGTTTTAAATTAAAAATGAGTTTTTTATAGTTTTTGGCTTATCCGAATTGGAAAGTATGTCCGGTTTTGGCCTGTCTGAATTGGAAAGTTTGTCCGGATTAGCAGCAGCAATTGATTTATGTATATACAAATATAATAAGTATGCAGTTTTTTTAGTTTCTGTTGTGTTTTATAAATAAAAAAAAATTAGTGTTGTAAAATTTCCTGAGATTTTCGAAATTTAACAACTATATAGTTGGAAAATTTCTATAACTTTAGGAAATTTATGGAAATTATTTTTAGTGAAAAAATGCTGAAACAGAATATAAAGTCAAGTTTGGATTAATAGTGTAAAACAGAGAGGTCGCGCAGTTATCATTACGTCCCACTTAAAGATAATTGGTGCGACAAACTGAAGTAGAATACCAGTGATGTATAAATTATAACAAATTACTGTGAATGCAAACAAAATACTTACATAAAGAAATACTAGTTATTATCCAATTACTACATTGTTTTCATATGTAAACAGCGATTAATACGAGTAACTATTTGATATTTACATATAAAAACAACAACATAAGATAATATAACAAATAACCACAAAAACAGTTAATATGTAACACCTCTGAATAACATATTTATTATTCTGCTCTAGCCGAGGAGTGGGGTAAAACTGAAATTTCGTCAACGGCGCATACCCGCCGCTCGCCATCATTCATTTGTTTTGCTGTAGTCATGTCACTTATTGACTTAGCACTTGATTAATCGCAATGTCATCTGCAAAAGCAGAATAACGTAATGGTATGTGGCTATCAATATCATTTAAATATAGTAAGAAGAGTAATGACTCCAAAACACTTCCTTGAGGAACTTCAATGTCTATTAGTAGTTTGTCAGATGTATTAAATTCTAGAGATCAAAGCATCAGTTAGGCCTAATGCCACACATTATGCGGACTAAAATTCATGTAAACAAAGTTGAACAACTGTTTTCCTTTTATTTGTGCGCATTTCAAAGGGTGTATGGATTACAGAGATTAATGGACATAAAAGCGTCCAAATTGAAAGTGTTCAAATTACTGGAGCTTCCAATCAATCGCGTGTCTGGTTTTCGAGAGTTATACTGGACTTATACACCATAAATACATCTTTGGGATATCTAAGATATAAAACACACATGCACGATCCATTAATAAAAAAAAAAATAACTCGCCCATACACGTTGACGCTATTATCGCCAAAATCCAATTATCTTTGCAGATAATTAGCTGGTTAATATTCGGCAATATTTAACCAAAGGTGAGTTAGCACTAATTACATTTTTCAGACGGTTATTAGCTTTTCGATAAAATAAATACATTTTTAACTTCATTAGCTAGGTAGGTACTTTACAAGATATAGGTGGAATATGTGCTTGTAGTCGTAAGGCATTGAATAAATAAAACTTTTAGTTTTTCAAAAATATGTTTCTTTTTAAATTGCGCATTAGTTTTGAAGTTTTTTTAATTCTACAGTTTATTAAAAGAGCACTTTTCGTGTTTTGGTTTTGAACAAATTTTGGATAACTTTTTAATAACCATTGTCCAAATTGAATGCTTCACATATGTTCTATGTATGGAATACGTAGGACTGAAAGTCTTTCTCGACTCATAGAAGACAGTAGACATTCCTAGGTCGCTCCGTCAAAAAAGAGTAGGCAGAATAGATATAGGAGAAATCTTATTAAGTATTAAAAGCACCGATACCGCCAGGTACCGATAAAGGAATAAGTCGACATATGCAAAAGGTAGGAGATAAAACAATAATTATCTTATATCTATTGGGTACACTCTGTGGCGTGCTCCTATATAAATAAAAACAGCATACGATTTTTTGGCAATTAAATCAAATGCCAATGCTGAACCATTGCAGCAAAACAAATATTTTTATATTATACTGTGAAGAAACAGTCAGACGCATTTCTTAAAAATTTTACTCCACCTCCCCCCTGGAAATGAAGGCCATAGCCTATAGCCATACAATCAATATATTTTACAGGGTGATAAGTAGAGCTGTCCGATGTGCCTGGAGTACAGCCACGGTCTTGCGCTGTCGTCACACGTGCCGATTTAGAAGTGATTTACGCTGCAGTTTTATTTGAAAGGTTAATGCGTGAGGTTGTACCTATAAATTATACATAATGTCAAACGCGCCAAAGGGTAAAAAACGACCGTACGCGGACACAGTGAATAAATTTATGTAAAATAATTTGTAAAGTTTGCAATCAAGACTTAATGTGCTGGCACAAAACAGATTGTCGTCGTCATATCAATACCGTGCAACATCAAAATAAAAAAATGGCATGCCTTTGACAACTCAGTTTATGTTTGATTTATTGTTAATGTTAATAGCCTGTAATATTGCGCTACACATACTGGATAAACAACCATTTCGGGAGTTTTGGAATAAATACAATCCCCAGGTGAACTTACCAAGTTGTACATCGTTATGTAGATATATTCCAGCTGTTCGTGAAGACATTGTAAATAGGATTAAATGTGGATTAAAAAATACACGGCTCTGGTTATGTATTGACGAGACGACAGATTGTAAAAAAAATTCTATTTTAAATATTATAGTAGGTGTACTGGACCCTCTTAAACCAACATTTCCACGGCTTTTTATTATGCTGAATATTTTCAACAAATAAAAGCTGTGATACTCAGTTCAACCCTAACGAGGCTGCAGCTATTAGGGAAAGCCAGACAAGCTTTCAAGGCGTTTCCCTTGAAACAGATTTAAAAAGTATTAATAACAATTATAGTGGACTACACGACGCAATAGAAAAATTGCAAAATAGTTCGTTGTCGTTAGTGGAATCGCTGCAAATAGTGGACGACGTAAAAACACAGCTACAGGCTATAAATGACGCAAAAAATAATCGCGTTAGTGAAAAATTCGAGAGTGTATTACAGAAAGATCCTGATTTTAGCTAATTAAGACAAATTTGTGATGGTGCATCTACAACTTCGTTAAGTGAGTTCACAGATTGTTTTACTTATGCCTGTATTACATCCGTAGATGTCGAACGGTCATTTTCAAAATACAAACATATTTTTTCACCAAAGCGAACATCGCTGACAGAGACAGCTGTAGAAACATACCTGATGCTATTATACTATAGATCTTCCCCACTTTGTGATGACGACAACCAAACTACTTCATAAATCTGCTTAAAAGGGTGAGTTTTATACAAATTTTTATAAAATGTAACATTATTGTTAAAATTTATTTCCATTTAATATACTTATTCAAGTATTATGATATGATGTAAACATATGAGTCATATGACGGCTCTGGCGGCCAGGTGACCTCGGACAGCTCTAGTGATGTGTTTAAAGAGAGATAATATGCTCCAAATAACTAAGATTAATGGACAATGCCTAGGTCCAAAGTTGATAATACACTGATATTTCTTAAACTTTATTATGCGCTTTTAACTTATAAATTTTCCATTTCCACTATAGAAAGGTTATTTTCAAGTCAATGGCTACAAAAATGCTGCAAACTTTGTTATTTGCAGCAAAATGCATAACAACCTTTCTATAAAATGTGGAAATGGAAAATTCATAAGTTGAAAGTGGAGAAAATGTAAGAACATCATTCTTTAATATTCTAATAACTTAACTAGTTTTTTTAGAAATAAACGGAAAAATAAAAAAAAAGACTAATGGTTTATATCCGCTCTTATTATCAACTTTGGACCTAAGCATTCTGAGTTTAACTTATTTGAGCATATTATCTCCCCTTCAGAGGACGGTATCGAATTGAGGACCACCCCTGTATACAGGGTGACTGATAATTGACTGTAATCTATAGTTATAGCATCTAAATCTGAGTAGATATAAAAACATAAAAGTAAGACATTTTTGAATATTTTACCTCCATCACATTATTACAACTATTTTTATACAAAATATTTTACTATTTTCCTCAACAATACTTACCATGTACTACATTAAAAATTTCAGTCGTTGATCTAATTTTCATTATAAGAACAATGGCTGGTAGCCTATCAACAGGTATGTTTCGTAAACTCATAGCTGCTGTGGAGCCTAAACAAGTATTCACTGCCTGCTGCAACTTTGCACGATTACTTTCAAATGTAATGTCCCAACCCCACAAAATAAAATTGTTCTCAAACATTTGCATAACACTTTCAAACCCTAATAACTGAGTACAGAACACATTTGTTAAGACACTTGCATCATGGTGTAGGTAGATGGCTAAAATTTTCCTCTAAAAAAAAAACAAAATAAATTAAAACTGACAGTTTTCTTAAATTTCCCATAATTTTGGAAATTTTACAACCACATTTGTAAAATTTCCGCACTATATAACTAAATTTTCGCTTGCAGACAGGTAATTCAATCTTAATATTTTAAATTGTGCAAGGAAAACCAACCATTACTATTTTAATTATTAATAATTACAAGGCATTACGAAACTATTTGATTGCAAAAGTATTTTTCACAAATAGAGCACTTAAAAACTTGAAGGGCCATCACATTACATTGCAACTGGTGGACATACCACTTTTTGCTGAAGTCATTGAATTTATGTATGAACATAGAGGTGTAAAATCATTTTGCTTATTTCAAGGTTTTATAATTTTCTGGAGTTACTACATTTGAACCAAGAATAACTTTAATTTTTTTGCAACTGATGGCACCAAAACCTCAATTCTGTGATAAATTCGACTTGGGATATTTTCGGTTTAAGGTAACAATATAGAATTGAATTTAACACAGAAAACTTAAGTTTTCAAATAGGGATTTTAAAATCATACATGAAACAAGATAAAATAATAAGAAATACTGTTAAAAAAAAAAAAGATTTAACTAAAAGAAATATATTCTGTGAGTTCAAAACAAATGTATTTGTAAAATATAAAAATCCAGTTTTTAATGCTTTTACTTTCAAAAATTATCTATATAGAACTTCAGACTAAAAACAATGAAAAAAAAAAGTGCACATTTTACAATCCTAATACAAAGCCCTCAAACAAGAAATCGTAATGGTTAAGATTCTTTGAGAAACAAAAATAGAGTCCATAAAATAAAAAAAAAAACTAATTTCCTTTTGTGTAGATTTGTGAAAATATTATATAAACTGTATTTATTCGGGTCAATGTCCATAATGTAACTTCGTCACTTAACAAGCTTGTGTTTATATTGATGTTGGATTTGAGGCTCGCTGGAACTTCATGCAAAATTTACCATTTTATTATGGTGTTACACTATGTAGTGATGAGCAGTGGTAAATTTACCGAGATCAATAACCAGTCAATTTAGTCAATTATCGGTAAGGTCAATTATGCATTTGGGTCAATTTACCGGTTGATACATAAAACTAAGTGTGATCATCTAAAATATATTTGCCCCTATCAGGATGTGCTTCAAACATCACTGAGAAAATGTCCGGTACATTTTAAATGGGACAACTATTACGTATTATTAAATTAAGCATATATGTTTAACATAACTAAGTATTTCTTACATCTTTAGCAGGTTTCGAACAGGCTTCTTTAATAGCATCATCTAAAGTACCCTGATAAAACGCTGGATGGATATGACCGTAACGGGCTGTAAATTGCTCTGCAAATGTTATACAACCAACAATTTCATCTTCAACATTATCTGGAACTAGAAAAAGATATTGATTTAATTTAAATGGATACTGTAATTTTTTTTTTAGTTGGCGATAATAAATTTAAAATAATATAATCAATACTCTTTCTTCTTTGTAAATATCCAAAACAAAATATCAACATTTTTGTCATCAGCTAATTATGTTTTTTTGACTTAATATTTTGACTAATAATTTCTTGCTTATCACTTTATGGAGTTTTTGATCACAAATTTATTATGTAAAATTCAATAGTACATGTTTAACATTTTACAAGTGGATTGTCATTATAAGACCTTAAAAAAAGTAGATAAAAAAATTAAGTATTATTAACAGAAATAATTCCATTTGAAGATGTTCAAAATGTGTGCCACTTGTGTATCGTTTACATAAGAAATAATGTTACTGGATTATTTTTAATATTTATTGATTCATGAATAGTGACTTCTACAAAGAGCACAACATAACATACTTCTACAAAGAGCAACAACATTATTGACACCATCATGTCTGTAAACCTAAAAAATAAATCCCTATTAAATTTTAATTTAATTCTATTAGTGATTTTTGGAATTTATTCAAAAACATAATCTTTAAAGCCCTCTAACATTTTAAAGAAGCACTTTTTGCTAGGATGTTGGATTTAATCAGTCCTTTTGATCTGAGGAAGCTATACATATACTTTGTTGTTTGGATCTTTACGTGATCAAATTAGCTATGACCTGCGTCTGCAGCAATGCATTTATAGGATACGCAAATATAGAGATACATATATCTAGGCAGGCTAAGATATCTGACCGATAAGTAAATAACTGGTGGAACAAAGACATGGTTATGAACCCATGTCTCAGCTTCATTGGCTAGCTTGTTTGTCACTGGATTCAGCAGCATCGTAAAACTTTTGCAATTATATTTTTGACATTATATTAGTAGCTGTATGAATCACATAACTTAAAAATTACCTTTGAGCATTGACAAGTATTCAGTGGCTGCCAGCGAAATTTAGGGTATGCCCTATCTCAGTGTTGGAATATATAAAAAAATATTGTTCGCCAGTACACATACTGCTCAAAAGTAAATTGACCTTCAATTTATTTAGTTCATATAGCTTGCAATAGGCCCCTTGCACTTGTCGGATTTTTAAAATTAATTCATATATTCTAATATAGTCTTATTAAACATTAGCAATTTTCAAACTTGTTTTATAATTTCCACCTGGAAAATGTTTAAATTACTAATTGACCTTCCGAGAATATCAGATGTTAGTGGCGTGTCTGAAAACGCTGTCCTATTCGTGCGACATCACCAGCCATGATATCTCTGAGTGATGAACGGTACGGTACCTACTTCATGCATTAATTAAATAAGGATGCTTGTTTCCTAAAATTACTTGGTAGTAGTCTCTGGTCTGCGATATTTATGCAGACATAATTTTATATTGTAAACACCTACTAAAACATTTCCACACAGAAAACCGGAAATTTATACATCATGATACAGTGAATTTTATTTCATTTTAAAATGTTAATACATAAAGTACCTACTATACGATTCAAATGTATCGAGCTCTCACTTTATCCGCAAATATCTCGACAACGGAGAAGGGGAAAATTTTAAAAAAAATGTGTACATTATGTGTCTATTGTAAACCACTCACTGACATTTTAATAAGTTAGGTTAAAACGTTACGATACCAAAAAATTGACCGATTTTTATTGTACTCTCGTCACATTAAACTGTAAGCAGTCATTTTTCGGAAATCACTTGTTAGTTTTATGTAAAATTTTCTAGTGGTATTTTTTCCACTCCTCCGTTTTTGAGATATTAGCGGTTAAAATGAGGGCTTAATACATTTGAATCGTATAATAGTTTTATCGGAAAACAACAAAAAACAAAGAAATTATATTTATACAAATATAGTCAACATGGGATGTTAAAAGTTAAGGCTTAATTTGGATAAATTAAAAGTGACTGAAAACGTTACATATAAATACAAATGCAATACAAAAAATAAAAAATATGTATATATATCAAAAAATAAAAGATATTCAAGAAATCTATTATATTCTGCTGAAATTTGTAATGTTCGTACCTTATATATTCTTACCAATTGCTTATATTTTCACAAAAATGACAATTTGAGAAGTTACATTTCACATAATTATGACACAAGAAGTAGATCAAATAAACACATTAAAATTCCGAGTAGCAATAATAACTTATATCAACGTTTTATATCTTATCTCGCTCCTAAATTTTACAACTTGTTTCCTATGGAAATAAAACTAATTAAAAATGTAAAACATTTCTGTATTAAATGTAAAATATTTATAGTTGATAATTTTGATATGTTCATAAAATTATTATAAAGTTTAAGATATTTAAGATGATTCCTTTTTAGATTTAGTTTTTCCATTTTTTATGTTTACTATTAGTCGATAATTTTAATCATTATTTTAGAATGTAAAATTGCACATACAAGTCTTTATGGCATAAGTGCATATATAAAATTCTATTTATACGTAAACATTTCTATTATGATGTATTGAATGTATTTTATTGATTAATAAATCTTAAATCTTATGTATAATTAAAAACCACGTCAAATGAAATGATTGCAGTTCATATACTCATTGACCGAATAAAACCTTTTTTGAGTTAGGATGGATCGTACCATGCATTTAAAAGGTTTAATATTGTTTGTCTTTTTAAATTTAACTGGAAGTTTATTATATAACTTAATAGAGATAATATTAGGTCCCTTTGCTGAGTATTAAAGCATTTTCACATATCGGCACAATGCACCAGTAATATGATGATAATTTTGAAGAATTGATCATTATATTTACTTCACTTAAAATTTCAAAACACAAATCACAAATAACACTACTTGTTTACATTTAACAACAAGCTTTGCCTGCTTTCTGCACTAGAACTAAGGTCCTGTGACGTCATCGCATCGACTTGCCCGGCAGTTTGCATGTGTAATAGATTAATTCAAACTTTAATGTTAAATAACTTTTGTAAAAGAAAAAATATAAAAAAATCCTTTACACATTGTTTTTTATATTAGGTAAAGATTCCAAAAATTCTAAAATAATAATTTGTGCATGGGGCATATTGTGATGTAAGCGCAAAGACCCAAACAAAGTATATATGAGATATCCCATTGCTTTCGGGACATCCTGTATATCCATAATTAAAATTCTCCAAAGTAAAAGCAAAATAAACAACCTTACTATACTTACTCAGTGGCTCAGTTCTTTTCGTAGCAACATCATTATCGACAAAATATTCATCATCGACTGTAAAACCTTCTGATGCATCCTCAAATTCATCATCATCACTATCAATCTGAACCACTTGCTGCAGAGATTTTTTCTCTTTATTATGGTTTGACTGAGAATTTCGACGTACTACCAGGTCATGCTCTGGATAACTAATAATGAATTTTTTAGACAAAAATATTCTTTTAAATTTGAAGTACTTACTTTATCCCGGAAAGAGCCAACATCGTATTATCGTCTATATTGGGGGGCCAACCACTCCAAATTTGATTACGGACATGAACATTAGTTAAGGTATAAAAATCACCTTTTACCTCCAAAATGGTTTTAGTACCTTGATACTTTAGGTTGTAAGTTTTACCTTCAAATTTAATGTTTAGTGTATAGGTACCATTTAACTTTTCAGTGACTGCATTTCTAAAAATAGACAAATAGGTAATGTCAATATCTATTTTTTCCCAAACTTTCGTATAAAATAAATATCGATCTTATCGAAATACTATTAATAGGAACAAATTTCGACGTTTGACGGAAATAACTGATAAAGTTTTGAATCTTAGCAAAGATGTTCATTTAGGCGTAATATTAAACATACTAAAAGTCTTGAACTCAATCTGTTGTGCTCGAGCCGCCATCTTGAAAAAACGGTGCTCTAATTAGTTTTTTTTGCTTATATCTTGTTAACCATTAACGATATCAGAATTATGTTTTATGTCAAAATAAAAACTTACCAAATTTTGTACAAAAAAAAGTTACACACATTTTTCCCGTATCTATTTATTATTATTAATATACACTTGCGTGCATAGGCTCACTGTAAACTTTTGACTTTAACTATATTCTTTTTAGAAACTATTCATCAGATCAAAAAAAAAAAAAAAAGAAATATGTTGTTTGAAAGACAATTTAATAAGCTTTAATATGAGTTTAAATTTATTAAAAATTTTTTTCGGCTTCTTAAGTTTAACATAGTGAAATTAATGCATGAAACAAAGTTACTTTTTTTATTACTAAAAGAAATATGGTTATTGACAATTATCTAAATTAACACTTAATTTTTAATAATGGGTATGATCCCCTCTTGCCCTAATAACATCTCTTATACGATTAGGCATAGATCTAATCTATTGCTTCTTGTGGGATGTTAAGTCACTCTTCTTCTACTGCAACAATAAGCTCTGGGATCGAGGTTGGGGTACGAAGTCTAGCTCGATTTATTCATTTTAGCTCATCCCATAAATGTTCGATCAGATTTAGGTTGGGACTGCATGCTGGCCACTCCATAACCCGAAAACTGAATTCTGTAATGTAACCTTGCACGATTCTTGCGATGTACGGCCTAGCATTGTCATGCATAAAAATAAATTCGCCTCCAATGCAGTCGACGTAAGGTACCACATGAACTGCTAAAATCTCCTTGATGTACTTAGCACCCGTTAAACCTCCTCTCCCATGACCATGGTCGCCCCTACTGATGAAAGCAGGGTCGGTTCGTGCTCCCATAGAAATTACACCCCAGATCATGCAAGAACCACCTTCATGAGCAATCCACTCTTCAATGCAGCATTCTGCAAATCCCTCTTTTGGTCTTCGGTACACTTTTCTTCTTCGGTTGCTAACATGGAGGCATATTCTGGTCTCATCTGAGAACAGAACAGACCCCCATTGTTCCAATGTGCAATTCAGATGATCCCGTGCAAAACGCAGGCGTGCCTGATGATGAGCTGTGGTAAGTTTTGGACCAATCGCAGGTGTTTTAGGGGTCAGGTTACTTTCCTGCAGTTTTCATCTTACTGTCCACTGACTAATAGCCACTCTTCGTACTTCACGGAGCTGTTGTTGCACTTGAACCACATTAAGGTGACGATTTCGTAATGTTGTTGACACAATAAAACGGTCAACACAAGCCGTTGTAAATCGCTTTCTGCCTGTTCCACGTTGTCTTAGGGGATCCAGTCTCCTCATAACGTTGGCACACTCTTCGAACCGCTGCGCGTGTCATATCCAGTTGTCGAGCAACAGCTCGCTGGCTAAGTCCATTTTCAATTAAAGCAATAAGTTGGGCGGTTTTTTGGGGGTGTAATATGCATTAAACTAACATACTTGAAAACTAATCAAGTTATGAAAAACGAATAATGTGCAAATATCAATTGCAAACGCAATACTTTCAATCTTTCACAAGTTTGTTATTCTCATTATAACCACCACATAAATATGTTTCATTTGTTTCAAAAATGCATCAAAATGCATCAAAAAAAAAATTAATTACAAGGTAGTAAGGGACTACACATCCTTTGACCATGAAGTTTAATCATGATGCTTCACATATGGACTGGAATGCCATTTATACTCTGGACGGCGTTAATGATAAGCTCAACTGCTTTAACTCTTACTTAGAGTATATAATTAAAACATAATGCTTGGAATCGTTTCAAGCTTACTGGATTGTGTGAACATAGGCAATACTTTTGTGATATCAGAAGTTATTACAACATTGCTTTAAAATCTGAGAAGTAGGTTCTTGCAGAGATACTCTAAGGACAACAAAGCACTTTGGGCACATCTAAAAAAAGTGGGCCCCAGTCAACTCAAATGGTGTTTCAGAAATACCGCCTGACCTTTGTAATGCCGATAACTTTAACAACTATTTTTTGGAGGCAGTCTCTGTACCTAGCGTTAACTTAGAAACTTTTCATTACTTTAGTGAAAACTGTTTCAATAACTCTTTAAATTTCAATTACCGACCGATAGGTAGCTCTGATATCAGGGATTTAATATCCAAACAAAAGCCTCATTGTATGGGAGCTGATCAGGTATCGGCCAAAATGTTACAACTTTCACTTAACTTTTGTGTTGATCCCTTAACCCATATTATAAACTATTCCTTTAAAACTGGTACTTTTCCTGATCAATGGAAAATTTGTCTGAGTAAACCAGTTCCAAAAAAACCTGTTCCCTCCTCTTATTCAGATTACAGAAATATAAGCTTGTTGTGTATCATCTAAAATAGCTGAAGCAGCACTCCATGTTCAATTAACTGAATATCTTAATGAAAACAATATTCTCCCGGTTAATCAATCAGGTTTTCGTAAGCAACATAGTTCCATGACAGCTCTCTTAACTGTTACTGATGATATTCGTAAAGCCCAAAACGATGGCAATGTTACTTTACTTACATTACTTGATATGTTGAAAGCATTTGATTGTGTCGACTTCAATTGCCTTATTGCTAAATTAAGGTTTTATGGTTTTTCAGATAACTTAATTTTAGACCAAAATAATATTTCTCTTCCTAAAGTTGTGAAATCGAGTGTACCACAAGGATCTGTCCTTGGGCCTACACTTTTCAGTCTTTATATTGCAGATCTTCAAAGTTTACCATTGCAATCAAAGGTGCATGTATATGCGGATGATATTCAGATGTACATTTTTTTTGAACTCTGATGGCGCAGCAGAAAATGTGGACCTTCTGAACCATGATCTGGAACTTATATCTGTTTGGTCAAAAAACGTTTCATTAGAATTGAACCCGGAAAAATGTTCTCACATGTATATAGGAACCCCTCATCGTATAGAAACTATCAAAGACCAGAATCCTCAAGTTAAACTTGGGAATTCTGTAATTCGAAATGTTATCATGTAAAAAATCTGGGGGTTGTATTTGATGAAAACCTCTCTTTTCACCAACATGTGGGCTTACTTTGTAAATCGACCTATTTCAGGCTAAAACGGCTATATCAATTACCTTAATGAATCTGCTAAAATCTTATTAACCGAGGCACTGGTGTTATCTATTTTAAATTATTGTGACTGTGTGTACGGTCCCAGCCTCTACCAAAGAGATAAACATAGATTACAGGTCATTCAAAACTCTTGTATTAGATTTATTCGTTATGTACCGAGACGTGATCATGTTACTCCGTACCTAAGAAGGATAAAAATGTTAAATCTTGCCGAGAGGCGTTTTATGCATTTCGTCGTTTTAATCGTCAGCATAATAAAAACCAACCTCCTATTTGGCCTCGAAAATTGAATTAAGAGAGTTTACTCATGATAGAGACCTCAGGTAACTTAATAACGTAACATTTCCTATACACAGCTCCACCGCATTTGAGTCGTCGTTTTCTTATCTGGTTCCGTATGTGCTAAATAACTTTTCTTCTGACAATTGGCTAAGTTGCACTAAGACTATGAAAAACAAACTAAAAGTGGCTATTATTGATGGAAACTTAACTCTGGATGTTAACAAATTTTAATGTTTTACAGTTTGCATAATTTTCAATGTTTTGCTTTTTACATATTTTATTTTCTATTTATTAGTGTATTTGTAATATTTTGTATTATATTTATACTCTCCAGGGCAGGGTTATAAATATCATTTCTAAATGTATCTTGTCCTTTTGTGATCGACAATAAATATTTTTATTATTATTATTATTATTATTATAAATACGATAAGCACTCTTGATAAATTTAAACTCATATTAAAGCATATTAAATGGTCTTTCAAACAGCAAATTTCTTTTTTTGATCTGATGAATAGTTTCTAAAAAAAATATAACTATATTTTTGTCAAAAGTTTACAGTGGGCCGATTTCTATCACGCAAGTGTCGTACAAAGAAACTCAAAAAATATAGATGAACATGGATAAAAACAGAGATATGCCCAGCTTTCCACCTGAGCTCAATTTTGGGTATTGCCTCAGGTATTAGTCTCGCACTATACTAGGCAACGCACGATGCTGGAAAATGCTTTTTTCTATCTGTATGACGTTTTATACATTTCTTATTCCTTTAAAATGAACTGTACGGGTAATTTCATTTCTTGTCCATTATTAGTGGGCAAACCTTGTTTTAACTATGCCTTCCATACAAAAATTTCATTGTGCTGTTGAATTTGTCAAAAAAGTAAGCAATTGTTATGCTATTGAATTTGGTTCATCCTGTAGATATTAATATTTATTGATGTAAATTATTCGTTTCAATCTGTTTTAAGTACATTCTGCTTGTAAAATGACATTTTCAAGTATTTATTAAAAAATAAAGAAAATCTCTTTGTAACCAAAATTTGATTTGTACCAACATATTAGCCACAGTTTTCCAACTTATGATTTTATCTCTCTCAATCAATAAAGATGATATATTATTACCTAAATATTCATATCAACATTAATGTTCACCTCTTTGTAATATAAAAGTTATGTACTTTTTTAAACTGGAATTTAATTTTTGTGGTGTTGAACAAATTTCAACTAAATACTACTAAATGTACTAAGTATAAACAAAATAAGTGCTTAGTCTTGTGAAACTTTCTATGCTGTTTTGAACATGAACATACTTTTGCAGCGCAGACTAGTCTCTTTTACATTCAGTGAGAATTAACTGTTTAAATAACAAGTTTACATCCTACATTTATATAATACATACTCATCATCAGCAGTGAAACCACCCTCATTTTGTTTTATCGTCAAATGAAGAGAATTTTCATCTGGCAACATTAACTTCGAAAAAGGTGTATTATCATATTGAGCTAGTCTAGCCCAACTAGATAATAACTGTCTACAGGGAGCTATCTTTAAATCCCTTTGCAACCTTATCTTCAAATCATCTAAAATTATATTAGTCATTTCTATTATATTATAAACAATAAAACACATCAAAACTTACTGACAGTACCACTATCTGGCAATTCAATTTTTATTATTCTATCACAGTACTGTATGTTGAACTTTAACATCCTTACATTTCCACTACCTCCTGATGTTGAGGGAAAATTGTTGTCTTGGTTACGAGAATTACGTGAAATATTTTCCCCGAGATGTTTTCTTTGTTGGAGGATGTCCAACATTGTTTCCTACTTCCATCATATCTGTTGCAGTTTCTACTGGAATTGCAGGGATATCTCCATCATCTTCTACAACCATAACATCAGGATCTGGTCTCGGTTGAAAGGACTGAGTGTCTGGTGGCATTACTCTGCTAACAGCTCGCTGTAAAATGATTCATCAGATATGTGACGATATACAATCTACAATATATTACCAAAAGATCCCAGTTAGTCTCATCCAAGTGATATATGGCCTCAGCAACGTCCTCAATACCAGTACATGCCTAGAAACATTACAAAAAATTGAGAATAAATACTGATTATCATTCTTCTAACCTGAGTAAACAAAATTTTTTTTTAAACATAAAATAATAAAAATATATTTTACCTGAAAGTCTGCTAGAATTTCCTCCCTATTTTCCGACATATTTAGGTATAATTCGAGAACTAACTTTACAAAGAACAAATGTGTTTTTAACCTGTAAGAAAAACTTGACTTATCAACTCTGTCAAATAAGGTACAAAACATTTCTTAATGCGCATGAATCGACAAATATTTGAAATCATCTGAAATATGTCAATTTCTAATTATATTTCTTGGTTGATAAATAAATTAATATTTAAATAAACGAAGAACCATAATTAAATTCAAACTTAGTTGGTTTAATGAATGATTGAAAGATATAGATTAAGTTCATAATTTAAACGGTTAAAAGAAAATTTTATACAAATGTAAATGAAAATATTTATTCTGAATAATCTGGGAACTATCTCTGTCCTCTGTCCTCGTTTGTCTAAACACCGGAAAATATGAATCAAGTTTTCAAAAGAGCGAATCATAAATTCCCAATAAATAAATCAAAAAAGTAGGTATTGTAAAATTTCTAAATTTCCAAACTATGATCACGGCAAATTATTTGCCGTGCTATGATGCTCACGACGATCATGAGTCCATGAATCATGATGACATGACTTTCTTTCTGTTGACATTGACTGTTGTTAACAACATTGGACTACGTCACAGAACAGAAAAAAGATACTTTCTGTTCTGTGAAAGATACTACATCATGTTTAGTGTCCACGTCAGTGTCTACCTGTCTACCATAGATCAATATACATTAATATATTAAAAGAATAATTTCTTTTGATGACGCCTCCGTAACCGTACGCATATAAGCATTCCTTACAGTCGTACGACAATGGAAGTATTAATCGCAATTTCATTGGCCGTTTTAAGATAGCCACAGGGCATGCGCAGTTACATGACATGTCAAAGTGTATTACATCCGTTTGGAATCATTTGTCAGCAATGAATTCGTTAGACGATAGAGAAGATACTCGCATAGCACGCGGTAGGTCCAGGGTTCGAATCGTAAACTTTTTATTATTTTTTTTAAATAAGTATTTTTTAGTTCGTTAGTAAGATTTTCCTTGCCCTTTATTATAGTTTGTTTATTTTCCTTGCCCTTTATTATAGTTTGTTTATTTTCACGGTGCCGAATTCCCCTTTAAAAATGATATCTGATGAGCACGCCGCGCCAATATCCATTTGGCTTGATGACGGTCTCGGATGCTAGGGCCAGGCAGGACTATTGCCTTTTTACCCTAGTCATCGCTGTAGACCTGGACCGGCCTCGTGCAGGGCGGGTTAGCTTACTTTACGAACGGCCCCACTCACAAATGTGAGCGATGCCGAAGATTTCGGCCAACCTCCCTGGGTCCTGGCTGATGAACCCTGCTGGCTAGGGCCTCTTCTGGCGCTCTTCTGTCTTCGTCTTCTTTCTTCGCCAGCTTGTCACCCCCGGGGGTAGTCATCGGTCTGTCAGGGACTGTGCGGATATTCTGTAACTTGGGATTGACTGCCAGTACACAAAGTGTCAATTGACACATTATCATCTGGATCATCGGACAAGGTGAGGATGAACTGTGTAGCTCTAGGAGGTGAAGGCCTAAGTGCTTTCTTAGCACTTTCGTCCTTCACGGAGCCAGGGGGACAACGGGCACTGGTCGGTTTACTGACCGGCGCCCGCAAGGTTTGTGGGAGGGTGGTTGGTCGTGTCATGTCTTTTCAGTGGGTTTGGTCCATCTGTAAGGAAAGGATTAGTTATACTTACCCGTTATCCAGTAACTGTACCTTCGGCCTCTTGTGCCTCGGTGCGTCGGCCGGATCATAGGAGGTGGCCTCCCTGATCAGCGGGTTCCTGTGCTCCTCAGCTAAGGTGTACAGTTTCTTCGCTCTATCCCGGATGATTTCGGTGACTGGTGTGTACTCCAGGTCCCTGAAGATGTCAGCGTTTCTAACGTACCATGGTGCGCCCACCGCTGTCCTGATGGCCACGTTTTCCACGGCTTGGATCTTCTTCAGATAGGTCTTCGCTTGGTATCCCCATGCTACGGAGGCGTAGGTCAGCTGTGGTCTGATGAGTGCTTTGACTAGCAGAAGCTTGTTCCTCAGACTGAGCCTGCTCTGGTTCCCTACCATCGGGTAGATGAGAGCTCTCGTCCGCTTGGCCTTTACCACGATGGCTTCGGTGTTCTGTCTCCATGTCAGGCCTTTGTCCATGATTACGCCAAGGTACTTGACGGAATCGTGCCATTGGATGTCTTCTCCGAACATGGAAACGTGTCCTGTGGGGGTTTCCTTGCGTCCTTTCCTGAAGAGAATCGTCTGGCTTTTCTCCGCGTTGACTGCGACTTTCCACTTGATGCACCATTCTTCCAGAAGAGAAGCTGCCTCTTGGAGTCTTCTGGTGGCTGTTCTCGCTCTCCAGGATCTGGCCGTGATGGCCGTGTCGTCCGCGTAGAGTGCCATGGCGGTGCCTTCGGCCCTTGGGAGATCAGAGGTGAAGACAGCGAACAGATGGGGGGACAGCACAGAGCCTTGGGGGACTCCGGCTTCCATCGGTCGATACGTGGACACACAGTCCCTGATCTTCACGCGCATCTGTCTCCCGTGCAGGTATGATCTAACTAGTTTGACAAGTGCAATGGGATAACCCATATTCATCATTTTGGCTAGTAGACCATCGTGCCAGACCCTGTTGAGCACGCCATGCCGTGGCCTTGAAACGGCCAATGAAATTGCTAGAAATACTGCCATTTCCGTATGACTGTAAAGGATGCTTATATGCTAACCGTACAACTATTTAGATTAGCTGAGATTGGTGGTAAAAGGAACACACCTATATAGTGAATTCTTTTTCTGCTTTTACCAAGTCTCAGCCACATACCTTCTTTTCTATTAATATCATTGAGTAAATAAGATGAGGAATATGTGGTCTCAACTAGGGATGCTACCGATACTTCGATACTTTCAAAGTATCGATATTTATGGCTCAAAGTATCGATATTTTGACATCGATACCGAACCTCGATAGTACCATTGGTATCGATACTGAAAGGACGGTCTCGAGGCTTTCGATACCTAAGCCGAATCTAGGCAGCACCATAAATCACTATATTGATAATCAAATGATACACACAACAAATATTAAAGCAACAAAATTAGAAATAGCTTCCGGTTCTATTTGTGATCCATGTTTATAAAGTGATAGTACTTATTAAACCGAATCGTCAACTTTTATTAATCGTGAAACATTATCCGACTCGACATCTGTTAATGATCCTCTAATACTAACAGCAGTTGTCTTACTCTGTGGATAAAATACCATTTAATTCAGAGTCAAGGGTTTTAAAAATTTAATGTAGGTATTATTTTTCTAAATTTTATTGCATTTAAAAATTAAATCACCACTATAAATTTTCATGCACCCATATAAAATCGATAATATCGAGTATCGACACTTAGCAATATCAATACTTTACACCCAAGTATCGAAAGGTATCTATATCCCCAAATGGTTATATCCACAGACCTCTAAGTCTATGGTTATATCAAATGATACCGGTATCGATACTTTCGTTCGATACTACCATCCCTAGTCTCAACTAATCTAATAGCCACAGAGCAGCTTCTTTTTCTGTTCTGTGGTAATAGTGTTTTCCAACCGAACTCGGACCGCACTCGATCTATCCACACGGTGTGTGATTTGCTGATTTAATTAACCACATTTAACCTATTGACCTTAGGTCAATTATTTAACCCTTTAACATTATATTTATTTATCTATGCATTTAACCTAACCTTGTTTTATCTATACTTGTTTTATTTCACTTCCTTAGAAGACAAGTAGTATTGAGGATTTATTTGTGTGTACTGTAATTTGAATAGAAGCTATTTAATTAAAATCAATGTGTTCTAATTTATTCGAAATAACGTTATCACCTAAAGTAATTTGCACTATTGTAAGTTTTATAGTTGTTTTTAAGTGCTTAAAATATTCCTCTGTTAAATTTTAGGTCCTTGCCTTGCTTGTATTTTTTTCATGGTATTATGTTCTTCTCTTAGGCACATATTTCAAGCAAATAAACCGAAAATTAGAATAAAAATGCCATTCACTGCTGATGCTATTGCAGCTCAACAGGTTCAGGAACGTTTAAAATCTCTTCAACAAATTGTGCATGATATCGAAAAGAACGCCAGCAGAGTGAGCAGGGTATTATTGCGCTACAAAAATATGTCCAAGATGATAAATCTGGACAGAGCTCACAGGTAAAGTGTTGGAAGATGAATTATTCCATTTATATTTAAAATTGTAACATTTTATTTTAGAAATTAAAATCATTATATAAGACATCTATAGCACAGGCAGAGCAGGAAGAGGAAATAATTCGCAAAGCACTACAGAAAATTACTGAAATTCGTAATATTAAAAATGAGAGAAGAATTCAGGTAATTAATATAATTATAAAAGCAACAAAAAATTAAAAAGATATTGAATAGTGAACCTCTGTTAAAAGTATAATAGTGAAGAGATAATCACATAGCTGATCAGTAGTACTACGGAGTACTGCATATACTATATGGTATGATTTATGCTAACAACCAATAAATGACAATATACAACAAAAGTTAGCTTGTATTGTATTTTTTTGTTAATAATGAATTATCACTTTTTTGGTTGATAAATTTATATACTAGAAAACAGATTAATATGATTTAGCTACAACAATATTTCATATATCGTGCAATTATTCACATCATATAAAAAAGGTAATTCTTATAGTCAGACTTTGTAAGGTAGGTATATATGTCTTGGAATCTACTAAATAATTTACAGTATTTGTTAGATCCATAATAGTCCAGTCCCCAGAGAAAAAGTAACAGCAAATACTGGGATAAAATAATCCTTATGTGAACTTTTACATAGATGTAAGTTTTTGGTAGTAGAAAATTGTACAAAAAAGTTGTCAAGGCTACCGTGGTTGCAACATAAAACAAACTGGTATCAAATTCGCAAACATTTTTCGTTTTTAAATAAAGAACATGCAAAATACAAAAAAATCGTATGGGATAAAATTAAATTGCACAAAATTCTACACAAAAAATGTACTTAAAAAAAATGTCATGCATGCAACTGTTTTCGCGCAAAAAAAAAGATTAAAAATTTGAGCGATAAGATTAGTTAGGCAACAGTTGGGGGGGTCAGTAATTTGCTGAGATTGCTAATAACGTACATTGGTGATCTTTAGGTATTTTGAGTTGCTGAATTCAAATCTGTAGGTTATTTTGCCCAATATATGACTAAATTTTAGTTGTTAACCATTTTTTGCTGAAAACGTGCAGTTCACTGTTCATTGATGCGTATTTAGTGGAATATTAAATAATAAGTGCATATTTAAATTATATTATTTACAATAAATAGAGTAGAAAGGTTTAAAAAATAAAACATTTGAATCTGTAAAAGTTTTATTTACAAGAAATATATAAAATACGAGTTCAATGTTAATTTATTGTGGATAATGTTCATACACATCTTCTATTTCTACATTTTCGTCCTCTTCTTCTTCGTCTACTCATAATAAATAGCTATTCATGATGTAATACACCCTGTACAAGTAGCTTATTGTAATACACCCTGTACAAGTAGCTTATTTTAACACACCATCTATATCATATCATATATGAATTTGCTGACTCTAAGAAAACGGTTTTGCTAAAGCCGGCGAGTAAAAAAGAGAGTCGAAAGGGAGTGTCGGCCGGTGAACATACAATCCAAGAGACGTCGAGGTGTAGAAAATTATGAAATTTGTAATTATTATAATTAATTATTTTGGCTATTAGAAAGTCGAACGTGGACGAGTCAGGGTGGACGTAAAATTATGTCTACTACATAGTACATACTTGGGGTAGAAATTTAAATTATTTTACTTATTTTCGGGTATAACTCTAGAAATTTTGTTGGTAAATTATTGCATAAGTGTCTTATAAATTTATGTGTGTGCCAATGGTAGAGATGGCAGAATTTGGTGACGACAAACTTTTTTGTAACTTGCAGAAATATTTTATTGAGTGTTGAGTGTTCTCTCCTACTCTCCAAGAGTTTATTTTATGATTTGTAAAGGTTTTATTTTTTAATATTGAGTGTTGGAAAATTTATTGTGATGTGTGGGTAATTTAGATTTTTCTTTTATTATACGTATCACTTTATGAAACCTGTGTGTCTTACTAATTCTGTCGAGAGTTCTATTCTAGATATTCCTAAGGCTACGGATCCAGCCTTTGAAAAGCTGGCACTATTAGTGTCTGTTCCCCTTGCAGTCTCAGGGGGTGGTGGCAGCAACCCTTATTCTTTATTTTGAGGGATATTGATTAAATTTTATTATAATAATGGCACAGGTGGGATTAAAAAACAAACATTTGATTACAATGGTGACAGCGATAGTTTACCACAAGGGTAGCTACAATGAAAGGTTTTTGCCGCTTGGCATCCTAACTGGTATTATTCTGAGGAATGTTTTTAGAAGGAGTGCCACCTTCAAGTACCATTTGGATCCAAGATGGCGGCTGGTTTCTAATAATCATTTGAAGTGATTTTTTTTTTTTGTGAATCCATTGAATAGAAAAAATTAGTCTTATACAAAGTTGTTTAACTTTTTACTTAAAAACAACAAATTATTCTACACATTTTATAATTAGAATTGGAAAAAAAAACAATATTTAATAAAATTTAGAATTTGCACTTTTTTACAAAATCATTTATTTATGTATGTATATTTTTAACAAAATTTAAATCTTTAAACAGAAAAACAAAATTGATTGTAAAATTAATAAATAATTTATGGCAAAAAAAATTTGACAAAACTTTTTCCAAAAATGTACACTCTGTATATTTGCCACAAAATGATGTGCTATTACTGCTATTACGTCAGAAGGTATTGAAACGGTTGAGCCACCCCCCTCACCACTTCCGATTTTTGCCCAGCGCCATCCAATCAGAACTCAATTTGCTGGTATTTTACAGCTTTTTACAGATCTGTAGTTTTACTGATACAGCTTTTTCTTGTTCTACACTCCAAAAAGTGCAGACCTGTTAAAAGCTGTTATCAGTAAATCTACAGACCTGTAAAAAGCTGTGAAATAGTAGTAAAAAGCTGTGCACTAGCAGTAAATTGCGTTCTGATTGGCTGGCGCTGGGCAAGAAGTAGAATAGCCGGGGGTGGCTTAACCGTTTCAAAACCTACTGATCTATTACCGCATTATTTTGTGGCAAAATATACAGTGTATATTTCTGAAGATTTAAGTTCTTTGGAAAAAAATTAAATATGTACAGTTTTTACACTTTTAATTTATGTCAACAACTAAACCGTAAAATTTTGTTAAAAATATACATACATAAATAAATGATTATGTCAAAATTCTGAATTTTATTAAATACCGTTTTTATTTCAATTCTAATTGCAAAATGTCCCGAATACTTTTTTGTTCATCGTAAGAAGTTAAACAGCTTTGTATGACTAATTTTTTCTAATCAATGGATTCACCAAAAAATCGCTTCAAATGATTATTAGAAACCAGCTACCATCTTGGATCCAAATGTTACCTGAAGGTGGCGGCGCTCCTTCTAAAAACATTTGCTCTTCTACTTAAATTTTCATCGTAGTTTTATACCTGCTCACTTCATGTCTCAACCGTTACACAAAATTTCATTATATACAATTGAAAGAACGAATATTTATTTTTCGGTCACCGTAGGTCACAATTGCAAACAATTTTAAGATTGATGCCCTCTATTGCAAATTCCTGTTCAATACGAATTATAATACAAAAAATTAACATTGCTATTAAAAGTAGATGCCCATAGCTTTAATTTGCATTTTTTGTCAGTATTAATTTTTCATCATTTCAAATCAAAATTATATAAACTATAAAATTCACAAAAATTACAAAAAATGTAAAATTAACTCATTTTCTCTCCAAAACATTTGCACATTTTTGACCACCATGAAAAGTGGCAAATAAAGATCCCGAAATCAAACGGACTAGTTACATTAACAAGTATATTCCAAGAGATAGATAATTTAATGAAGTATAAAAAGTTTGATATTGTTTTTCAGTGCAAAAAACAAATTCTACAGTTAAACATTTATATGATGATGAAAGCAGTACCCGCTTTAAAACGGTTTTATTTTCATTATGACCCGATCAATTCTCCAAATGTTATTAAAGTTTTTGTGACGAAACGCACGAAAAAAAAAAGCTAATTTTGGCGTTCGTGATTTAGCTCGCGATCCTACAACTTTGATTCTTTTTTTAACGCGAAAACGGTTGTATGTACGAAATTTTCTTTTTAGAACGTTTTTTGTGTAGAATTTTGTGTTCTCTAATTTTCAGCTATATGATTTTTCTGTATTGTGCATGTTTTGAAAGTTATTTCCAAAAAAACAATTTTTGGGAGTTTGATGTCATTTTGTTTTATGATGCAACCACAGTAGCCTTGAGAACTTATTTTATACTTTTCTACCAGCAAAGAGCTACTTCTATGCAAAATTTCACATAAGGGATTATTTAATCTCAGCTCAAATTCCCTAGGGCTATAATGATTACTACATAAAGATGCAGTGGTTGATTCTCCAAAAATGATATTACTTGTTTTAGGCTCAAATTGCTTCTAATAAAGAATGCATTAGGAGAGGTACTTGGATGAAAATGTTGTCAAGTTCAGCTCAAACTCTCCCCATGTATGTCAGTAAGATAGGAGAAGAACCACCCCCATTATGTGGTGCTATACCTTCAGATCAAAATTATATTGCGAAGGTAAAAACAATATACATACATGATTCCAATATGTGTTAAAACTAAAGAAAACAAAAATTATTATTTTGGTAAAAAATTTAATGTTTTTCACTAAGAGCATTTTATTTTTTATCGATATAGGTAGGAGATATGGTTGCATCTTTAGTAAAAGACTCTGATGGAGATGGAGAAAATTGGATTTTAGCTGAAGTTGTCAGTTATAATCATAGTACTAGTAAATATGAAGTTGATGATATACTTAAAGAACAGAACCAGAAAGGTCGCCACACTTTGAGTAAACGCCGTGTTATACCATTACCATTAATGAGGGCCAATCCTGAAACTGATCCTCAAGCATTATTTCCACAGGGCACATTAGGTATGTAATTCAATGTAATCTCTATTGCTAGTTCTAATGGAAATGGAGGGTAGGAAAGTCCTATTTGTTAAAAATTCACAAAATTTTCCATTTAGCTTTTCAAAAATAACAAATATGTTAAAAATTGTTATGTTCATACTTTAGAAATGATTTTTCAAAGTGAAATAATTATATACTATATACTGAAATATCAATAACGACTACAATTAGGGAATTTGAATCATGACGTAAATAATAACAGGGGCAAACTGCAGAACAGGAGTAGATAGTACAGTAAACATTATTTTATCTTTACGTAACAGCCTATTCCTGTTTCAGCGCCTTTGTCTTACCTTTTATGGTGTTTTTTCTTTTATTTTATTATTGTGCACCCTTACTTTCTAAGTGAACTCCTATGAACTTTCAGGTGAACATAGACTCATTTTTAATAGGTGATATTACATTCTCACGGCGCTCCATCAGCCCGTCGAGCATCATACCACATTTCAATAAAATTTTCCAAGCGCTCTCCCGGCTCTTCCACGTCCAGAGGCCTTGTCTATTATTTACTACTTTCATGAAGCACCGATCCTTAACAAGTCCGAGAACCATGATATACTACCTAAAATAGAACAAGTAGTGTTGTATGTAATATCTATACGATTATTTTTGTTAAAAGAGTTTTGAGATTTATTTTGTTTTTAAATTGTTGTTTGTGTTAATCATAGACATATTATGCCTATTTAATTTTGTATTATTGGCAGTAAAGAAAATTTGAAAACGTCTTTCAATAAATGCCAGATTGGATGTGAATCGATACCTATTAAATTTCCTGGTTGTCTTGAATATTCTTCAAAACCTTTAGCTATAAAAATTACGATGAATTTCTCAATATTGATTTCGTTAACAGAGAAATATAATTATTCAAAACAGCCCGATACACATTCAATATTTTGGTAGGTAAATATAAATAAAAATAAATGCACATAGATAACAGATTTTCTAAAAATTAAATTGCATAAGCCATTACTTGGTGATTCATAAATGATAATTAATTATTATAATATAATAAAACGCATTTTACTTTGTTGACTCCAAAGAACAGTTTGAACTTTTTCGAACTATATTTTAGAATTAGGCACAATTTTCCAAATTTAATTAATCTTAAAATACTACATACAAGAAAGCTTAAAATTAAACTTATTAGAATCCATAGAAATGTTAAATCTATCAATAGCCCCGGCGGTATATTTTCGTCACATACCGGGTGATTAGCGGTATGTATAATTTTGTTACTGTATAATTTTCACGAGAACGGTAACATAGAGAGGTATGTAGAGACGTCACCAATTTTAGTTCAAATGTGATACCGCAACATATCTAGGTCTTGAGGTGGGTCAGCAACAGCCAGATTCTGAAAACTCGATTCGATAGCAGTTTGTCATAGTAAGTGAGGTAAAAGATATAGTTCGGTAAGGCAGAAACAAAGACAGAACAACGAATTCGTATCGAATAGAGAAATCAGAATCTTGCTGCAGTGGTATGGATCTCTATTCTTGTTTGGCTTGAGATTAGATCATAACCTAAAGAGCTTCAAAATCGTAAAATAACGTAAATCAAATAATTGTATAAATATAAATATGTCGAAATAGAGGTAAATTACAATGCTAATTGTTAAATGGTAAAAATATTAATCATTCTTTGGTTATTTCTCTTAAGTGTCTAACGATTTCTCTTGAATTAAGATAAACAGAGCCCTCAATTGTGACTCTAGTAAAACATTCGAAACAAACTGATTAGGTTAAATTTTTAAATGTCTAACCACGATTTAATAACCATTACGTTTTCGCGACACATGTTTACTGTTTGTCAGTATGTGGTGGGGGTCATACCACTACTTACTGCTCATATGTAACCAGTATGTCGCGAAAATATACCTTTATTGACCAGATAGACATATATCAATCTTCATTCAATCATTGATGTTTTTAAAATGTAATTCTTGTTTATTAATTCTAGTATAGAAACTCTTATTTATTGACTTATTGCTTCATAAACCATGTAAAAAATTTCCCAATAAAATGCGTTTATTACATCGTATTGATTTTCTAATTTACTTCTTTAAAATTTAAATCTAAAATCTATTCTCATATTCATTTTCACAATTTTGGTACATGAATTCCGCTGGGTTTTTATTTGATATTTCATTTTCTCTTTAGAAAAAACCGAATGGGGTGCGATATCAGAACTCAGTTTGCGACTGGCAACTCCGTGTTTACAGGAAGCCCTTACTAAACGCTAAAAATAATTTAGCGCTGTTTATTATTATTATTCGTTTTTACTATGCTCACGGCTCGCCTGGACCAGCGGTTGTCACGTCACGCAGCAGCACTGAGGACTTGTTTTTAGGTGATACTGCCTCGACACGCGTAAAACGAAATTGGCGTTTCAGCAGACAATAATCGGGGATTCTAACTACTGTTTCAGTGTTCCGGCAAGTCAACTTATTATTACTTTCTAACCACAGACCTATAAGTCTATGTTTCTAACCGATTTCAAAGGGTTTGAAGAATTCGTGGATTCTCCACAGATTTTAGCCCCTTCATGCGCAGTTCAAATATAAAATGTCGTTTAAAGCTATTTGAATTATAAACGTATTTGTGAATGACCTAACATTCTATGGTAGCATTCTCTAGTTTGTATAAAGATAGAAATAATTCGTTCCATTTTTTAAAACTATTGTTTTGGAAAATTTAAACACAAATGAATCAAAATGTAATAGGTTTAAAAATCCGCCTGGGATGACATCCAAACTCCCAGGTCCAATAATGACTTTGATTTCTGGTTTTATTAATAAAGTGTACAACTATAAAATCAATTACTTAAGGAACTGAAGCTAAAAAATCATTTAAGAATCTCTTATAAATATATGGTTATGTTTACTTCATTGATTCTAATGATGTTTGTTATTTTATTAATTCAAATAATAAATATGAAAAACCATAGGTATTTATCAGTAATAGATACTTTTAATTTACAACATTAATTTATAATATTACCTAATGGTAATAATAAGTAATATTTAATTAAGTTCACAAATAAGCATCATACACATATGGATAACAGCTATTAATAAAACATGTCAATGTAACAGAATCATATGGTTTTGTTTGTTTGGAAACTTCAATAGTGCCAATATTTTTTGTGAGATCATGACTTTTCAGGTCCACTAGTTATGATTTCTATCATAAAATAATCGTTATAACTGAAGTATTTAAAAGTTAGAAGTGGCATGCAGTTTCTTTAATATATTAGCTTCTAAATATTAGATGTCACATGATATAGGGTGCAGATATTGCATTAAGTATAATTATTATTTTAGTTATGGCCCTATTTCCACAAACAACATGTTTCTACAAGGCTTTGGTAAATAAACCACCTCCCACGCATATGGATGAGTACGAGTTATTATTCGAGGACCCTACATATTCCGAGGGTTACAGTCCTCCTCATTATGTAGCTCAGCGATACGTCATTGCATTTAAACAAAAGAACAAACTGAGTACTAGTTGACAGAACGCTTCAGACAGTAACATGTCTGAACCAGATGAGTGTTCAATATCTTTTACAGATACAAATTAGGATAAATTATGAATGGGGAATGCTACTTTTACCTAAACGTTTTGTAACGGTTTTTAAAGCAATTTCCAAAGCGTTGCTTTTTTTATGTATGTTATATAATACAAAAACTTTAATTGAGTGGCATTTCCCACTGATGTATCTATTTTACCGCAGGACTATAAATGTAGTAATTAATATATGAAATAGTAGTAATGTGGAATCTGTAAATTTTCAAAAATTGGTATTCTGCACTATGCTGCTGCTAACTAGGATGCATCGAGGGGTAAACCTGTTTGGAAGTTTGGTGTACAAGCATATGGAATATTATTTGCACAAAAAAAAAAATTAAATATACATGTCAGTCTTATATAGAGAAATTGGCAATATTGAAAAAGATGTTATGATTCAAAATATGTTTTATTTTAATATCACAAATTAATATAAAACAACTTTATTCTTAAATTAACTAATTTCCCTTTTCTTCAGAGCAACCTTTTTGCATCACAGATTAAACTTTTCACTACACTTCAGTCTGTATTTTTCCTTGCACACCAGACCCTGTTCTGTCTTCTCATTCAGCATAAGTTTTCCATTTTCGGAAGATATTCTTCTCCTTTGTCTTACAATTTCTGATCTTTTTTCCAATCGTTTGGATTTAGTAGCCATTTCCTAGAAACTATTTCTTTTAGATCAAAATTTTTCTTTCTAACGTTGCTTTTTTTCTAAAAAATAGCATCATTGCGGCCATCTAAAACTAATTCATTTTCGGCCATGACAGATAATTTATTTTTAAGGTAATCATTTATTATGTCTGGTAACCATTCATTCAAGTTTTTCGAAAATTTTCTCAGGAATTTCACATTTTTATCATTGTTTCCTTCTTCATCACTTGATAGAACATATGCACTACCAGAGGAAACATTTTCATTACTAGATATATTTTGTGGCATTCGAGTTTTACTAGAACCAATATTCATACAAGATCGCCGAAAAAGAGGTTATTTCAAATTTGATTATGATTTTGAAGGCCTTTGAAAGCATCCATGGATCTTGTTTTATTTATAAGAAAGGTTGATTTTATTTTGCTGTTTTATTTTTAGAATCTGTTTTTTGAATTTTTTATAAATCTGCTTGTAAATTTTTTCTCCTGTCTTTTGTGGTAATCAATAGTAACTATTTTAACTTTATTATCATGTTAGGATGGAAATCCTAACATGACAATAAAGTATTGAAAAATTGTTTTCATTTTATCCTTTTTATTTTTAGAATCTATTTTTTAAGTATATATAATGCCTTTTACAAATAATGTTCATATAAAATGTTTTTGTTACAATAAATAATAAAAAATATCTGTTCATTTCTGTCTAAGAAATAAATTTTTTCTCCTGTCTTTTGTGGTAATCAATAGTAACTATTTCCATCCTAACATGATAATAAAGTATTGAAAATATTGTTTTCATTTTATCCTTTTTATTTTTAGAATCTATTTTTTAAGTATATATATATATATAATGCCTTTTACAAATAATGTTCTTATAAAATGTTTTTGTTACAATAAATGATAAAAAAATATCTGTTCATTTCTGTCTAAGAAAAATACATATATCTTTGGAGTTCTCTGGAATTCCTTAGAATTCTTCTGGAATTCCTAGCCAAAATAGTGGAATTCCATGGAAGTACTTCCGAAGTAGAAGTTTGGTGTACAGATTTTTGTCGACAGGTTTCCCCTCAGGGTGTATGCACCATTTGACAGATTGGAGGACAAACAAATTTCGAATTTATTTTTCTTGAAGACGCCTCATTACTATATAATAATTATTATATTGCAAGGTGACACGATAAATTATAATTATTCTCAATGTAATTATATATTTTTTTCTTCTGTATATTATGTATTAAATGTAGCTGTAGCTATTATTACATAAAAAACTATGTATAGGGTAGTTATATATATTATTAATTAGAAGAATATATCTGTTGTATTACATATTATATTGGCGTTTAATGTAAGTTGCTAATTTTTAAAAAATTATATTTTTATTCGATATTTATAAGAAAATAGCATAAGTAGTAAGAATATTAAATAAATCTCTAATATAGAAAATACCTACTTTTTGCTTTCACCTTGTCAAACTAAATATCTAATTATCTATTTCTATTCAACTATTTTCGAGATGCCTAAGTAGAACTACAATGTATTAAGAATAAGGGTTATTTTTTTTTGAAAATAGTGAACAATAAATTACTTTTACTGGGAATAGTTTATTTTTAATGTTAACATGAATCATAATTATCTTATATGGCTTGTCAATTCGGGTGTGCTTGTGGATATAAAATTTTCTCTTTAACTTCTCACTTTAAATTGTGATTGATGGAGTCTCATCAAAAAACATACCAACTTTGGCGTTTCACAAGGATCCATTTTATAACCCACTCTGCTCCTGCATTCTGTTAATGTTTTGAAGTTCTAATCCTGCATACAATTTTGTTGATGACAAAATTCTCCATGCATATTCCTCCTTTTCTGAAAGGAGGATTAAACACGTCAAATGAATCCTACACTACAAGATGTATAACTTAATCAATGTGGACATATTTCAAATTATTGTAGAGAGGTGGTTAAATAATCAGATCGACTAACTGCGATAATTCCTCCTGGTACGTATATGTTAATAATATCAGAGTGGTGTCAGGTGGTTATGCCATACCTCTATCAGTACTGAATGACGTTTTGCAGAAAAATAATTTAATTAAAACCTGAGAAAAGAAGTTGCAAAATTGCGCAGCAGGCCCAGATTATTTTTAGAATAATAGTAAAATATTTGCAAAATATGTTTTGTGTTATAATCGGGAAATAATTTGTCGAACCCTTAATGATTTAGATTTTTTTGTAAAGTTATCTAAAGTCGGCCCGTTGTAATGCAGACTATCGAGCGGAGATAGACGGCGAACGTACGACATGCGCCTAGAACTACACATTTCAGCAGGTTTCCAGCAATCGGTATGTTATCTCGGTTTGTCGCTAGGCACAGTAATCGGTGGCCTCCAAGTGCGTTTCAGGTTATAGATACTTTTATTATTTTAGCTGTGCTTTTAGTGTGAATTTATACTTTGTTTATTTTTTGTTTGTTTTTTAATGTCGTGTGATGGAAGCGGCAAAGAAAAAGCAGATTAGTTTATTACAAAACCTGTAAAAATAATAGGTACACTGGAATATTGGAACATTTTTTTCTTTTCCTCATGATCCTAAAAGGTAAGTAACTTTATGCAAAATGTAAAATATAAATTTGTTATTTATACTCAGGGCCGGTGATATGACACCTAGGGACAAGAGTGCATTTTGACCCCCCCTATACATTTATACAGTGCGTCTATGAAGTATTGCACAAATTCATTTTCAGTTAAAATAATTATTTTAATGAAAAATTTCGAGACCGGTCAATTATAAGTCAAGTATATAGGGATATAACAAATTTTCATATTTGAAAAATTTTAAATAAATAATACGCAATTATTTTGTACTTTTTAAACATCAAATTTACATATTTAACATTTTTAATTTTAATTTTATTTATATTTAACATTTTCATTATAAGGTAGCAAATTAAAAAACAAAAGAGAAAATATCATTACGAATAATTATAAATTAAAATATTTAAAACAGATCTTTTGTAATCATGAAATATTTTTTAATATCATTTAGTTTTCTCTAAATAAATTATTAGTTATTTATAGAATATGATAATAAAATTGAGACATAGTAAAGTTGTAATAATACTATATTATTACCTCTCAAGAATAAAATTAAAAAAATAATAACAAAAGAGGTATACATGTTTAAATATTTTTTTAATATTTAACATTACAAAAACCTCCTTGTAAAAATATATACGACTGTGATTCATGTAAATTTTTTTAAATACAAGTTTCAGTTTTTAATTTGGTACTCCTAGCCTCGCGTCCCGGGGCGAATAGCCCCGCTTGCCTTGCTCGAAGGCTGGCCCAGCACCTTCTAAAAATGAATAAAATATTCGCCAAGAATTTCAATCCCTATCCACTAAAATTTATAAAAATGTGACTGAATAAAATATATCTATATTTTGTTATAAATTAGTGCCCTTAAAATTTTTATGTTCAGATAATTGAGAGAAAATTGAGTATTACAGTAATGCTCCCATTGTAAAAATTGTCTCATAAATTGGACAATTTATGTGTTTTATTAATGGCAAACGATAGGGTTTTATATGCTAACATAATTTCAAATGTTAGAATATGTGAAAATGTTGAGACATTTCTATTACCTAGGATTTTTTTTGCATAATAAAAGTTACTTTATGCTTCTTAAACAGTGATATAATCATTCACTTTAGTAAGTCAAAAAATGTAACATGTGGTACAATATTTACTTGTTCTAACGCAAAAGGTAAGTGTAAAGATTTGAGGAGGTTTTTATCATATTAATAAACAAGTTACATTCCTGTAGCTTATGAAATAAATTTGTACATACATTTATCAAATTAAAATGAATATTGTCTATCATGAAAATCAGTTGTACTCATAGGTTTTTGTAAATTAAAAACATTCAACTAATTCACAGAAAAATTTAAATGATATCAGGCTGGCCATCTAAAATCATAATTTTTTATATTTCAACGCTAACATTGCACATAAAGGGAGAGCTTATGGTGCCCCTTACTAGTTGTGGCAGAGGCCGCCATCTATAAGACCTACCTACCGTAGTCTGGCTCTGGTAGTGTGTCGTTCAGTTTTAATTTCGCTAATTCAAATTTTAAGAAAAAAAAAATACTACTGATGATTTTCGTTGAATTTTACGGAAATACATATACATTCCAGGATTTTGCAGAACTAGTAAACCTTGAACTTCGCACATAGCTGTTATTATTTTATGTTAAAAAATGATTTTTATTTTAACGTAAACCGTAGGTATATATAACTAAAGTGTTGTCAGCGGAATGTTAAAAATAATTCTTCTGTTTTAGAGAAAATTATCATTTCGAAAAAACTCATGACATTTGGTCTTCGATATCTATTTGTTGACATGCATAATGTTCCAACTGCAGTTATTTCTACAGTCTTATATAGAAAATATTACCATTTAGGTGTTGTATTGGATGGAGATTGTGAAAGTTTGATATTCGCTTTAAATGAGGTGTTTATACAACTAGATATAATTTATTGTTGATTATTGTTCTATAGTTCTTTAGTACAAAAAGAAATTTTAAGCTCTCAGACCAATGCTTATTATATTAAAGGTGATCTCTTTTTTGACACGAAAGGCCATGGCATAGAGATGAGTTTCTTTTTATTCAGACAGTATTTTTAATAAAAGAATTTGAGGGTCCCTAACCGACGCGATATAGTACCATTCACACCCAAACGACGTAATGGTACTATATCCCGCATGTTTTTCCCGTACTGCGTTTGCTCCCTCTCCGCTTCCATTGTACTTGGTTGAGGGATCCTTTAATCAGAAAATTTACTGCCTAAAATAGAAATTAGAGAAACGTAAATTACTCCTTAAATAATTGTATTTCTAAACATAAAAAATCCTAACATTCCTAAATATGTCACTCCCCACGGTATCTAATTCCGAAAAAGCTGGTCGAAAACTCCTTTTTCTCAAAACGACCGACCTCAAAAAATTTAAAAAAAAGTAAGCAGAAACTTCCAGCATTTATTTGGGAATCAGCAGTTACCAGATATATTGTAATATTTCATTTAAAGATGAAATTTAGGGTTACAATTCAAGGCTCCTGCATGTCCAACTGAGCATTGTCGACTCATAAAGAAACTCGTACACGGTCAATATTTTCAACAATCACTACATTTACGGGTATTCTAGTGAATCTTTTATTCGCAATATTACCTTCAGTAAGCCAGTTTTGATAAGTATCATGCCAAAATAGTATTGCGATATGGTGCATCAGGAGTCAGGACGATGAAATTGATGATGGAACAAACGTTGAGTGTAACACAAAACACGTCGCTGACCAGTGTATGTAATTGTTGATGATAACTAATGACATTTAACGTCAAACAAACTTCCATGCTATCTTAATTAAACCCTCAAAATCTGGCCATAAATAAAAAAGTTATTCCATACCAAAATAATATTTTACGGGATTGAATTGTGCATGAAATTACGAACAAAATGAGTTTTAAGATTGACCTCCAATTTTTCAATTTTAAAACAGTTCTTGGTAGTGTACTTACTGCCAGATGAAACTTATTATTTTACATCGAGATGGCTTGGCTTCGTGCCTATGAATTTTGGCCTACTTTTTCGGGATTGGTACCACTGTGTGCCGTACATGCTACATGTTATACTTATTTAATTTTACTCTGTTTTAAACAAATGTGCACACATACGAGAAAAATAAAATTAAAACTACTTATTTAAATTTTTATTTTTTAGTCCACTGATAAAAATTATTTTTTTGAAAGTTATCACTGGTTAATACTAAGTAAATCACAAGAAAATGTATTGGATGTGTTAAACAACATTAAGCTGAATATAAATTCAGATCTACATTTGGTCGTTCCTAATGGAAGAGAAAATTTTACCATTTTTGATATTTACAATCCAGCTTCTCAGCATGGTGGAAAACTGGTAGTAAATATTTTAGGATATTACAATGAAAACGAAGGATATAAAGCTAGAATTAAAGAAAATAAATACTGGACAAGAAAAAATATGTCTGGTGTAACTTTCAAGTCGGCTATTGTGGTAATCACTGAATTTGTGTTGTATTACTTTACATTTATGTAACATTTAACGCCAAAGTAATTTTTACAAACATTAAAACACCGAATACTGTACTCAACGCGCGTTTCGTCAACCAAGTTGCGATCTTCTGGAGATGATTAAATCTAAACGCGGTTCTGGTACAGTATTCAGTGTTTTGGTGTTATTACTTCACGATAACATTAACATCTGTTTCTGTAAAAAAAACTAGCAAAAACGAGGAAAGTATAATACAAGAAAGATATTTTGTTGTAGATACCACATTTGGATAAATCTTTGAAAGAGTACTTGGTAGATGATAAAAACAGACAGGTCAACTCTATGCATAGATTTCAAAACGCCTGTGTAAATCGATGTAAAGAATTATTTAATTTTAGGTAGGTAATAGTCCAGCCACTTTTATCCAAAAATCCACATGTACTTCAGACAAATTTCCAGAGTGCTGAAATTTTGAGCACACGTCCTTTTAATAGTTCTAAGGGCCGGTTTTTCCACCTCCCATTAATCTATTTGATAAAAAATAAGTAGAATTGGCAGAAATGTGCGGCAGGACATAGGAGTACGCATCATAATAAGAGTAATAAGAGAAATTAACTAGTAAAAAAAACAAAAGCAATAAACTGTTACAATTTATAACAATGTATGCACAACTTACCCTCTTAACTAGCTTAATGAACTAGCTTGGTTATCACAAACTGGAGATCTGTAAAAAACTTTGCGGCATTAGGTATTTCTATGGTTGTCTGCGTCAGTGATGTTCACTGTGGTGAAAAAATATGCTTATATTTTGAGAACGACCATTCGACATCTATTGATGTAATACAGGCATACTTAAAATAGTCTTTGAACGCACGTGCGAACTTTTCTCTAACGGACTCATTTTTTGCATCACCCACAGCATAGAATGTTTTTTAAATATTTTATAATAGTTTTCAATATTGCTGAAATATTTTGAAAGTTATAAAAACATTTTGAAAATATTTAATGCAAATATTTTATATTCATCTTTGTAGGAATATTTTCAAAGCGTTTTAAATTGTTTATAAAATATTATTAAAATATTAAAGTATATGTTTAATTTAACCTTTTATGTATAATTAAGAAAATGTTTTTAAAATATTTCGTCCACTATTGGTATGCCACTTCGTCATTCCTTAGAAAAAAATATAGTTACAATGCACAAAGAAATATTAGTGTCAAATGTCATTATACATTTCCATCCAATTTTCAGTGATTATTATATCAAATATATTTCAATGTACTACCATATTAATTCAGTTTTTATAGTTTTTCTTTTTTTATTTTAAAAATGATATAAAATAGCGATAATGGGTTAGTGAATTAATCGATTACAAGCAATTATTTGATCTATAAAATAATATTTTTGATCAGCAAATGCGAAATTTAAGAGCAAAAATATTTTTTTTATCAAATTCCAGATATCACTAGCAAACATTATAATTATAATAACCAAGTTGGCATCGTCTGGAGATGATTAAAGCTAAACTTATACTAACAATCTATCCTGTTTATACCTAAGCTATTGTCACGGTTCTGTGAACCGTAACCCACTAACCAATAAAGCGGACAATTCAAACTGGATTCAAAGAGCATATGGCCCATCTCAAATATGGTAGAACAGGTAAGACTAGTGTTGCTCAACATGCGTTTGAGAACAACCATAAAATAGATATCAGCAATTTAAGATTAATTAGGAATGTAACAAATATAAGACAGCTGGATGCATTTGAAGGTTTAGAAATCATAAAGTGTAAAAATAAATAGTGACAGAGGGCATATCCCAAATAGCCCGCTTTATTGGTTAGTGGGTTACGGTTCACCGTACCGTGACAATAGTTTAGGGATAAACAGGGTAGATTGTTAACATAAGTTTAGTTTTAATCATCTCCAGATGATGCCAACTTGGTTAACGAAACGCGCGTCGAGTGCAGCATATAGTGTTTTGGTGTTTCGTGGAAAACTACGTGGGGTTACCCTTTTTTAGGCAAGATGGGTTTTGGGGGCGCGATATTTTTTTTCAAGTAGCACCAATACTATTGAAAAATAAATACATTTAATCATTGGTAAATAATTGTCAAATTTCTTTCTTTAAATCCTTTAGGATATATACTTGAAAACCCATGAAAAAAAAATTTTATTAAATAAATTGCTTGATGCTTAAATTGACATCACAATTAGACTGGTTGTAGTAAGCTGGAGGCTAAAATTGACTCCACAGTTCACTCGGAAGGTGTGCGTGGAGCGCGGCTTAACGCGCTGCATGATTATTTAACAAAGAAGATGTTTATCAACTTTCATGGGTTTGTTATTCCAGTAAGATAAATAAATAGAATTAGGAAGGTAATCATTTTTTCATTGCTTTTTTTCAATATAAAAATGATGTTTTTTAATTTTCCATGAGAATTTGCAACAAATTAAATTACCTATAAGCAAGTTAACTCCATTAGACGCTCAATATTTTTACCTGCAACCTTATTTGGCAGACTATTCTCAAGCCTATATGCCGTGTATAAATATATGCAGAAAGTCTTGCAAAATTTTACCCGTTTCGACGTCTGCAAATATTGTTTTTTACGTGGTATCTCCTGTCGACTCTTTTACGACTGATATGTGTAAAAAATAAAATGTTTGTTGGATATTTTCTTCGATTTTACTACTGTTTCTCGTCGAGGGGTACAGGCGCGGGTCAGAGCAGCTGCCTGATCCAAGGTCATTGTAGTGAGCATTTTGCAAAGTCAGCGACATTCGAAGTAATTTATGCACGATATATACTTGAGAATAATCTGCTAACAGTTAGATGTAAAAATATTGAGCGGTTAACTTGCTTAAAACATAATTTCTTGCAAATTCCCATGGAAAATTAAAAAAAGCAGCATTTTAAATTGAAAAACGACAAAAAAGAAGTGAATAAATATAAATACCTTACTGAAATAACACGAAAAAATCTCGAAAGGTCAAGAAATGTCTTTCTTGTTAAATAAATGTAAAATAAGCCTACTTGATACCTATATTGTGTAGTGTGTAGTATTCAATTAACTTTTAATCGTTAAATATGAGCGACTTAAGCAAGTATACCTTTTTTAATTAGATTTGGAGAATGCATAATTAATATTTCAAATAAAAATGGCCGTACAGCTGTTTTAAAAGAAATAGAACGCATTTTCTACCAGTATCGATTTTGGGCTTGATACGTAGATTTGAATTACACACAAATAATCAGTTCAAAAAAAATTACTTTCACGCCCTGTCGCTCATGGACATTTTACTTAAGCATGTTTGATTAAATCTTCATATTTTGAACCAAAGAATTTCCAGTTACTGTCCCGTTCTTTATGACATCCTGAATTCTATTTTTCAAAATTTGGCGAATGCGCGGGTACTTGAAAATACTTTTATAAATTTTATGTAAAATGTGATTTCTGTATGAACCATAACCAACAACTATAACTATATTAGGTAATTTTTAACTGTAAATAAGGTCAGTGAATTCTGATTCGCCAGTTTCTTATAGTTTACAAATAATACACATGATGACATACAAACTTTTTTTGCTGTCGTCTAATAATGATTTTTTTAATAGATTTCAGTATAATACGTATGTAAATATATTTTTTGCGATACTGTTAATAATTTTATTTTGATTTTAATGCATTTATTAAAATATATGTAAATATGATGTTATTTATTAAATAACTTTTTATCTTTTATAATAATAGGAAAGTTCATTAACAGGAAATTATTTCCTATCACTTTTCTATGCATTTTGCAGTTTGCATATTCAAAGGACTAATTCGTGGGGTTATGTACAAGCTGATGGTTATTTTGATGGATTAGTAGGTTTATTAGAACGAAGGGTTGTTGACTTTGGCAGTTCACCATTAATATATAAATTAGATAGAATACCCGTTGTGGATTACGGATATGGAAACTGGATTTTAAGGTAAATAGAGCGTACACTGGATATGTGTCTTAATTTTCATGGTTACACCTCAAAAACTTCTTGACTTTTAACCCTATCAATCTAATTTTTATTAAACAGTTAAGTACCCTCAAGCGTCTTTTTCCCACACCGGCACAATTTTTTTTACCCAAACGGTATATCCACTTACTTTTTTCGAAAATGTACACCATATTACATTGGTGTTGGACCAATAGAGCGATTGATCAAAAAGTTATTGGTAAAAGGTATTTGGGGTTACAAGATAATCCCACATAAGAAGTTTTTAGAAAATATTAAGTTGCCTTAAAAAAATTAAATTGTCATTTCACTGCTGTATTCTGTATTTATTTATTATCGATATCTCAATTATTTATTTTTAATCAGCATATAATTACTCAATCTAACCTCTAACCTTCAGATTTTGCACAAATTCCATATTGTGCTGGATTAAAGATCACAATGCAGTTACACTGATCATGCAATTTTCAACCTAGAGAGATTACGAGGGTCTGCTCATCCATTATACTGTTACGTGTTTGCTATCCACACAAACACCTCTACTCGTAGATTCGTTGATTGAAAGTCCACGTAACACTTATTCACTACTTTATTTACTAATCAACAATTAACAACAATAGATTAATTACTGTCTTAACTATAATCACACTTGAACACTTATAAGTCTCTTTCTTATTTCTTCTTAACTCGTTCACGTTCAACTTAAGATTAAGTCTCGGCCCACCGTGCGTCTTAATTATACATCCATTCACCCGGTCTAGAGCACTCCAGAATATTCCCGGCCGTTCCCATACAATTTCAGTCTCATCTAACCAGTCTACACAGTCCAGTGGCGTAACAATACTATACTGGCTAAAGTAGATCCAGTCCTGATTTGATATGGTGCTACCTATATAGAAGACATAACATACACCAGATGACTATATCATTTATTTCACCTAGATAACAATTTATCATGAATTCCTTCGAAAAGTTGATTTTATCGGTGGTGTGACGGAGACTGACGCATCCTTCTATCCAGACTACTCGGATTCAAATCTGGATCGGAGCAATGGTAATGATAATGGTAGTGGTGGGAGAGGACACAGACGGGCATTTTCCCAACCCCCCAGCTGTTGCTTCAGATATGTGCTTCTCTTGCTCCCTCGTTGAATCTTTCCCATCTTCTAATGAAGGTCAGAATGTCACTCATTGCGAGGTAGCGCATCTACCTTAGAAGCGCGTTAGAACCGAAAATATTACGCCTCAGGCGCCCAAATGCTTGACATTGTCCCAGGAAGTGGTAAGATGTTTCTTCACCACTCCCGCATCCTGGACATGTAGGGTCTTCCTCAATACCTATCAATGATTAATGCCTCCCAAGTCTGCAGTGGTCTGTCAGAACTCCGATTAAAAGATTGAGAGTCTTTCGACTCCGGCTCAATAACCAGGCCGATCTCGATTTGTTCAGCCCCGTCATAAAATCTCGAGTTTACCTGCAGGCCCTGTTGGTCCTCTTATACTTTCTCAGTGTCTCGTGGGACCACTCATTGAGGGATGTTGTGACCTGCCTTCTTGTAATGCCTAACATAAGCTCAGGCCCGAGACAGGGTTCCTCGGCTCCAAATCTAGACAATTCGGAGGCCTTCTCGTTGCCTGAAACTCCTATATATCCGGAAACCACACCAGCCTCACTTTTTATGCCTGGCAAGCTCTTCTAGGGCGTTCCCACACTCCTGAACAAGAGCTGATCTCGTCCTGGGGTAGCAGACGGCTTTTAGAGCGGCGTGGCTATCAGAGCAGATGTATACCATCTGTTCCTCCCCGTTCTTCACCTCAGCCTTACCTGCTACCGCTAGGATGGCGTAAACTTCTGCCTGGAAGACCGTGGTGGGCCGGAGCAAGTTTATGAGGTATAGTGTATAAGCGGATCTGCTTGGCTCACCATGTTTTGAAAGAGATATAAAACTATGGGTTTCGTGCATCTATAATATGAGCACGTTAATGATCTCGACTATAACAGAGTTAGGGTTCGACCAAATTTCCATGTTAAGGGTGCCGATGTTTACACAACACTGATGAGCTTTTCTCCTAGCGTCGGTCGCGTCGGTGATTGGCCTTGGTAGTGGAAATAGGTAGATTTTGATAATTCATTTTAAGAATACAGCAAAATATAGAATAGAGCAGTGGAACATTATAAAAATAATGTGATACTATGAAATTTGGAATTAGAAAATAAAAAAAATTTAGCAACTGATTTACTGTTATACACCAACAACCAAACTCATTGCAAGCCGCTTGTCTTTAGCCTCTTAATAAGTGATATATTGTTGCGGACTTAATCTACACGTATACGTGTATGTTAAACGAGACTTTCAAAAAATATAAAATGACAATGTATAAGGCTTAAGCAGAATGTGCATTTCGTATAAAGAAATAACTTTTTTTATTATTATCGTAATGCAATCTTACCATAATACTTTTTTTTACATTGTTTAGTAAATAACAAATAGACCAGTAAACGTTATATTGCACATAATGTATAAGGAACTGCTCTAGAATTAGTTGCAGATTTATATAAAATCAGTTAATGAAACTGATTCATTGTGACATAATGACTAGAAACTTTTGGGTTTACTTGCTAGTCATGCAAGTATAATATCTATTAGGTGTCATAATGTGAGGTCATTTAGAGCAAATGAATTACTTACATGTCTGACTAAACCGATTTATAACACGAAAAAATATAGACTTTTAATCATTTACAGTTTGTATTGTGACAGAACAAAATACTTTATTCGAGTTCAGATCCTATAAGCTCTTTTGTTGAATTACTAATTTTCCAGGTCAACATTTATTTATCGTCGTCCAAAAGTTATTGCAAAATCTTATGAAATATTTTTAAGACCACTTGAAAAGTGGGTGTGGATAAGTATATCTGTTGCTATGGTGCTAATTTTGTTTGCTTTAAAATTGTTTTCACAAATGAGTTATCCGTGGATAATAACCAAGACGGAGTAGATTCTTCTTGGAGTTTTGTTTTCTTGTTTGCTTTAGGAACGTTTTGTCAGCAAGGTAGGTATTTTTATATATTGAGTCATTATTTTATATTTATTTGATTGTGAGTCTGGAAAATTTAAAATCCCATTAACCAGTATGATAATTCAAGGACCAAAGAATAAAAATTAACTTAAAATTCTAGTAACAGAGAAGTTTTCTCTATCTATACTTATGTGTATGCATATTCTTTGAGTTGATACATATATGCAGATTATTTTTTTACTTTAAATATGCCTCTGATCTAAATGCACATATTAAGGAGAGTTATTTAACAAAGAATATAATGAAAAAAATTATCCGTTCCCCTATACTGTATTTCGGATCCGTTAATGGTACAAGAGTACCGGCTCTCTTAGGCCTAAGGAAGTAAAATAAAACACTTCAAATTTTTCTTAGATATTCTTTAAATAATTTACAAGCTGTATAGGCAATTCTGTATAAATATTTTGTTTCGTAGTTTTTGCAAAATCCACAACATATATTTGTATACCAATTATGAATGATAATACTATATTAAGAAACGCGTTTTCCAGTTTATTTTCGTCAAAAAAACAAATAGAATTTTAAGTACAATCAGCATTATTTAATTTCGGTGAGGCACATTATTTCTCACCCACTCACAGTGAAGTACACAGTACTTTTACGGAGTCAACTTTAATATGTAGGTACTCATTGACAATTGCGTAAGTCAATTGATCAATTTTGTAAATACTTCATTTTGTAAAATATATTTTGAAATAATACCTTGCCCATCAATCAAGGATTGTAGGATATATTTCTTTTATTTACAATTAATTATTTATTGTTTTATTGAAATTTTCACTATAAAAAAGACTATACTCTATTTTCATTTTGTCAACGAATATTTAGAATTATTTAATGCAAATAAATATATTTTAGGTGGAACATGTTACCCAAAGCTGTTTAGTAGCCGAATTTTGTCACTCTTCGTTTTTTTGTTTTGCCTATTAATTTACCAGTTCTATTCAGCCAGCATTGTCTCGTATTTATTGATGGATCCACCCAGGACAATACATAATTTAAAAGACCTTGTTGAAAGTGCTTTGCGTGTTGGAATTGAAGATATTTTGATCGACAGAAACTATTTTGTGGTAAGAATGATTGTCAGAAAAAAATGTTTTAGACTGATATGAATAATATGACAGTAACAATCTCGTCTATTTCTACAAATCATGTTTAATAAAACTGTGTGAAACGTGTGAAATAATTCATGTAAAAAGTGGACCAATTATTTTATTTTAAATGATAAAATTAATATACACGTAATTATTTTAGATCAATAAATTATAGCTGGAACGGGTTTTCTTTTTGGGTAAAAGGTGCAATCTTTAGAAAAACTATTTTTCTAATTTGCCGACGTTTCGGTAAATTTGTTACCTTCTTCAGAGCACTACAAGATATAAAATTATGGAACGAAACAATTTATGAAAATACACTAAAAATATACTTGTTTAAGGCATTAAATATGGTTAAATAAATTAAACAACAAAACAAAATCAAAAAAATTTATTATTTAAGAAAAAAAAAATATAGGTACTGTGTGTCACCGGAGTGATTTTACAAGAGGAAATATTTTTTACTTTCTTATATCTAATATATGTAATATACAGGGTGGGCCAATAGTGTCTGGACGGAAGATAGCTCGATTATTTGGAGTTTTAAAAACTGTTCAGTTTTTAAAACTCCAAATCTCAAAAATATTTTGGGTTATGCAAGGTGTTCTGTTTAAGTTGGGCAGTAACCAACTTTGTTAAGTTAAATGAGACACCCTATATATTATTGTATATTTTATTAGAGAATATCAAGAGCTTTCCAATGAACTACCATAACATGTATTTCTTTTCATTAGTTTAAGAGATATTTGAAATTTTGTCGAAATTTTAATAGATGAACACCTTTATGATACACTTTGTATATTTTTAATTTGTAATAATTTTAAATTTTTTATTACGGCAATTGATTAACCTAGGAAAGAGCTCTCAAATCATGTATACGACTTTGTGATTTTGTCTACAGGATGTTCATAATTTTATGACGAACTTGAGGATTACCAAGTAACAACTCTAAGATACTTTTGATTTATTTAGGTTTTAAAAGTGCTTTAACATGTTCAATAAAATGATAGTGGTTTTAAAATTACCTTAAGATAAACTAAAAGTTCTTAAAGACCACTGATTCTTATGCAAAGGATTTAATGCACTCTTTAAATTAAAATAAAAAAACTGTTTGCTCCTAATGCCCTATTGATCTTATACTAGTTTTATAATACTCTTGACATTGGTTATTTTAAAACTAATTTGCCTTTTTAAAGAATTAAATAGCAAGTTGGTTTTAAAACAATCCATTTTGGAACAAATGGTTTTAATGTAGTTTTATGGAGTATCCTTGATGTAGTCATTAAAACCCATTAAGAAAACTATTTTATCTTAAGCCTATATGCTCAATGAAATTCCACATTAAATCCTAAAACATAGTTTCCTTTTTAAAGAGTAAATTAAGAATATTTTAAAGTTCAAAGGTTTTAATTTAGTCAATTTGATTAAAAGAAATGCCTGTTGGATTTTTGATGACTTTATTAAAACTAATTCTACCCCCTCCATAATCGGAGAAAACACGCCATCTGCTCAATAAACTGATTGCTGATTTAGTGAACCAGTGCAGTCCGTGTACCTACTTTATGCATGAATGAAAACTAGAAGACATATTTAAAATGGAAAATATTAGTGACAAGTATTTTAAATTAAAACGAAGTTACTAAATCCAGCAATCACAAAACCGGCACAATTTTAAGGTTAGGATTTCATACGCGCGCCAGATCCCTTTAAATCAATAAGGCCACGAGTTTGAACATATTAAAGCAACTCAGTTTTAAAAGGAAGAGTAAATAAATGTCTGGGAGAATAATTGTACTTAAAGTGGTAAATAAAACGCTATTTTAAGTCTTGTAAGATTTAAAATGTTCTATTAACTTGCAATCAGTTTTTATCTAGACCACGCCATTTTTTATATAAGATACAGACCCGCCATGATGAATATTTTCAATAGCCAAAGAAAAAAATATTATTGAAATATATGCGCTTTACATCCTCTTAAATAACTGAAGGACGGTGTGTCCAAACATGCAATTTAATAAAAAAAATGCATTTGGATGTTTAGATGCAAAATAAAAATTGACGATATTTTTAAAAAAATTTTTTAGATAATAAAAAAAAACATTATATTGGTGGCGCTCGAGTTATGTAGAAGTATTTTATTATATTTTGTCAGAAAAGTGCCATCCGTTGGTAATTTTTACCAGAATAGTTTGCATTTGAATATTATTTTTGATCAGCTTTATATGCGTTACGTTTAAAATATTACCACTCTGCCCCATTAGAGATTTGCCGTTGTTTTAACTATTTCACGCATAAAGTTGTCCGACTTTAAAACAAAATAAAACCCTTTTAGGATTAATTATAATGATTCTCAAGGCAATTTAGTCTGCTGTAATTTTATTTTAAATGCAAAACGTTTTAATACATAAATTTAAGGTTGCCTTGAAGAACTCTTTAAGAATATGAAATTAAAACTAAATGGTTTTTAATATAGTTTTAAAATTTAGTCTTCAAGACCCTTTTAGGATGGGCCCTTTTTGGCTAGAAACTGCTTTATGGTGATCCTAAGCTTGTCTTGAAGATCATTTGGTTTTATTCGAAGTTTTATTGTATAATTTTAAAGCGACCTTGGAGATCTTAATAAGAGCATTAGTGTTA
>JANEYF010005219.1:0-78787 GCA_029963845.1 Rhamnusium bicolor | reverse complement strand
ATTTCATTTTTTTATTATAAATATTTTCTAATAATACATTTGCAGTGAAAATAAGAATATACACAATGTTTTATTATAAACTCATTCTAATGATACATTTCAGTGAAAATAAGAATATACACAATGTTTTATTATAAACACATTCTAATAATACATTTCAGTGAAAATATGAATATATGCAAATTAATTGACTGTGTTTTCATCATCTTCAGATTGTTCTTCTAGATGGTATTTTTCAATAATTTCCTTTGGCAAATAATTGTCTATTTCATACAGATAACGTTTCAAATCCAATTGAACCATTTCTTCACAAAATTCATCTAAATTTAAAATGCCTCTAATATATTTTTTACATGTGTTTGCACCCAAGTTGTATTTTTCAGAATCATCCATAAGACGTTGAACTTCATCATTATCGAAACAATAGTTTAGATCATAATTTGCAGCATGTAGCGATTCCATACTTAGATCGCTTAACTGAGAACACAACCTTTGAATAGATGTACCAATATTTTCTGCTTTTACCCATCCTTCAGCTGAATAACACATCCACATATTTGCTACTTGTCTGGAAATTAAATAATTAGATGTAAAAATTTTGATTTTAAATAAAATATTATTAAATGACTTACATGGATGCTATTACCGTAGAATTGTTAAAGTAAATTTTGACTTATTTGGCTGATATGAGCTAATGAGTGATCTAATAGCATTATGTTTTATGATAAACTTTCTTTCACTCTATTCTAATTACTAACTAGTTACTACTTTAAAATAATCCTAAATGATGATAAATTTATTTATTTTCTTTGTTACGAAATAATAAAAATTATTCAAAAATAGAGAATTTTAATAAAGAACTCGATTTTGCACCTGGATAAATGGGAGTGCGCTCACCTAAATAAGTCAAAGTGTATCTGTCTTTTACTGAATTTATTTTATCAATAATATCCGGCTTTAGAACCTCTGCAACTCTTTTTGGCAAAAATGATTTAAACGGTGTAATTGTACTCTCATCAAACAAATTTACCAAGAGCGATTTTCCAAACCGCGTAGTGACCTGAGATATGTTTTTTATTAGGTAAGCCTTATTTATAATTAATGAAGAAATCGGTCTCTGTTCCACAATCTGATAAGTATCTTGATTGATAAGTTCATTAATTGCTAATAAATCAATATCAGAAATTGCAGCCATGTCTAATTAAACAGTTTTGTATAAAGTGAAAGAATTGCAACAAAATATATAATAATGCTCACTTAGAAATATTCAGATCACAACACTATGCTCACAAAACCTATTAACTGTAGACGATTCGAAACATATATGATTTTACATCGCAACTTCGTCTCCATTTATTACAAACACATAGTTACGTCATGAAACCCCACCATTCACGAATACACACATATTTTTTCTTATCCTTCAAATCCACATGTTAAGAGTGGTAGCATGAGACGCTGCAACCTTAATACGTGTACGATCGAGGTCGGAGGAATAGAAAACAACGACCTTGGCAAAAGCGCGCGTACCCGTGCGTCATAGACATTCAATCCGCGGTGCAAAGACCTTGAAACATATGCCCGTATACGTATGTGATCAAGGTCGGAGGAGTCGGGCGGTATAAATCAACTACTAGAAAAAGGTGGTGTTTATACAGCAACTTTTTAGAAAAATGTAAAACAGTGTAAAAGAATGAAATCTAACATAGTGTAAAATAGCAAAAGCGTTAACATTGAGAATGGTTATAAAATGAAAATAAAATAATAAAATAATAAAAAAAAAATAAAATAATAAAATAATATAAAAGTGACAAAATAATAAAATGATAAAATTTAAAATGCATCACAAAAATGAAATAATATTCACTGAAAGTCTTTTGCATTAAGTTCAGATAGAAAAACACATTTAACAGTCTTTTTAAGTCAATGCGATTTCTTCGGTTTCTTCTTCATGGATACTTGGTCTTTTCCTCGGAGGTAGAATGCTGGAAAATCTCCTGGAGACCTTACTTGGTCGTGGTGGAGGTGGAGGTGATCCGGATGGGTTGACAAGAGCCAGCGTCCGACTTCTTTTTCTGCATTTGCAAAATACATAGAGAAGAATAAGGGCAATAATTAATGTTATGGTCAGATATGTGAACCATGAGATGTGTTTGGTCACAAAAGGTTCGTTGATAAGATCGTCTAAATTTTTGGAATATTGGTCTAATTTGTGTTTGGCAATTTCGAGGTCTTCGGTGTTCAGGTGGTTTAATTTTAATGGTTTTAATTTGGGTAGTTGACTTTTGTATGGAAAGTTGTTGCAGCATTCATACGGAATTTGAATAGGATGGGTTTTATCTTTGACATCTAATATTTCCTTGGATTCGGCTTGAATCTTGGTAATGCCGATAAAGGCGTAACAACTAGGTTGTAATTTTATAATAGAGTTCTTCATGATGATTTCCGTTATTGAATTTCTCTTAGGGCAACTGATAGTAACGTGTAGAGGTTCTACATTAATAATTAACCATGTGTTCTCCTGGAGTTTTTGAACATTATATCCTTGACTAATGATAAATGATGTTTGACAGTTTTCGGGTAGGCGATTGAGATGTTTGAACAGTCTTGCTTCACAAATTGCATTGGTGTCGATTGGATAAGCGAACAAGTTAGAGCATAATTTAGTTCCAATGTAGAGTTGTTTGCATTCTTTCAGGTCCGGAATAGGTATAAACATTAAAGAATCATCATCTCTCGCGATATATTTTTGAGAGGTTGACAGAATGTGGTGCAAACCAGTTCTATTATCCAAAATAGGGATAGGGTATAATTGATAGGTTGTGTAAGTTTGAGGATCTACTAAAGGTATCTTTAAGGCAAAAATTAAACTTGAATCTGTTTGAAAAGCTTGCAGTTCAATAATATCTAGGTACTGAGCAACTCTTGATAATTTTATTTGCAGTGGCAAGTTGTTCCTTTGCAAATTTTGTGAAATTTCTTGCAAAGAGCTTATTAAATCCTGAGGGGTAATTATAGAGGTATGAATGATTTTTAATCTTGCAAAAGTTATTGAATTTAGAATATCGTTTAAATGGTCCTCGATGTATAAATAGTTTGCCATTAATTGTTCACATATTTCGAGAAACTTTAGTTTTGTTTTAACTATTTGTATATCATGTTCGGTACGTAAGATCGCATCTTCGATATCTTTGATATCTTTATTAAACGTTTCCTCGTCAATTTGTAATTTTTGAATAGTTGAATTGAAATTTTTTATTACCGATGTTGTTACGGATATTTGGTTTTTAATCAAGTTTTCTAGTTGATGCTCGTCGTTGTTTAGTTTATTAATACAATCAGAATAGTATTGACCGTCTTCAGCATCTAAATTTCCGGTAATTGATTTAAATACTGTCCCGATTCCGTTTATAATTCCTCTTTTGTATCGTTTTGTATCAAGATAAACCTCGTCAAACTTAGATTGAATAGATTTAGAAATTTGTTTTAGAAGGCTAAGATGAGTCTTAACTTCGCTCATGAAAGTATTCATGTTATGATACGCAGGGTCAAGGGTGTTTAGGATGGTGTCCAGGATTTTGTCATTTTTGTCAGAAACTGTCTTTAGTTCGGATATATTCTTGTGAACTAATAGTGTCCACTTCTCGTTGGTCACAATTATTTCTGATTTTTCGTGGTAGTAAATTCCAATGGTGTTATTTATTGGTGTAATTTTGTATTGGGAAACTGCTAGGGCTACTGATCCGAACAGCAGGAGTAACCTGAAAAAGGTTAATTTTCAAAATAGGGTTTCATTCGATCAAAATTTACTTTACTAGTTTGATTAGTGTCTGGGTTAAGTAGAATAGCAGAATTTTGGAAAATTTCGATTATTTCGAAAGGACCGTTAAACTTGTTGTGTAGTTTATCTTTGATTTGTGATTCTTTGACGTAAACTTTATTGCCAATTTGGTAATCGGGTCGATTTTCGGGAATATTTTTGTCAAAGCGGACTTTTGCTTTTTCTTTTTGTAATTGCGTTCGTTCGCGCGCTAGTTTATAATAATGGGATATTCGATTATTAAGGTCTCGTATGTATTTAGTAATCAAGTCTTTCTGGTTATAAAGTTTTTCGGGTGGTCTGTTTGAGGTATGCCCGAAAATTAGCTCATACGGTGTAAATCCGTGTGTTTTATTGATCGAGTTATTGTAACAGATAACAGCATAAGGCAGTATAGTGAGTGGATGTTCGTTAGGGTTTTCTGTATTATGAACCCTTATCATTTCCGCTAATGTGGCGTGGAATCTTTCGAGTGAACCGTTCGATTGCGGGTGTCCTACGCTAGAATATGTCAGTTTTATGTCATATAGAGTACATAGGTCTCTGAGTAGGCTGTTGTCGAATTCACGGCCATAGTCACAGTGTACTCGTAATGGTGTGCCAAAATGTTGAAAATATAGCAATAAGGTATTGACAACTGATTTCGCCGTTTTGTCCTTTAAGGCGTATGCTTGAGTGAATTTTGTTAATTCATCTCGGACGGTTAAAGCGTAGTTTCTGTTCGGTGTTTCGAAAATATCAATATTTATACGTTCAAAAGGCGTTCGTGGGGTTTCTGTAATAACTAAAGGATTGCTGAGATTTTTGCGGCAGACTTTTGTCTTTTGACATGTTTCGCAATTTTTTATGTAGTTTTCAATGTCTTTGGTTAAACCTTGCCAATTATATTTTACTTTTATTCTCCGAATTGTTTCGTTTATCCCACGGTGTAAGTTATTTTTACCTGTGTGATTTTGGTCAATAATAATAGGAATTTGGTCATTATCTGGAATTTTGACGATGTTTTGGCAAATTACTAGTTTTAAGTCTTTTTCTGCAAAGATAAATGATAGCATTTCCAATGTAGGTAAATCTAAATTATTTTCTACGTGATACGTACATGAAAGATCGAGATCATTTTGATGTTTGAATAAAGTATAAAATAATGTTTCGTTGACAGATTCTAGATCGAAAGGTAATGGGATGATAAAATATTTTCGATTTCTGACAGTCTTACTTGAAACTATATTAATTTTAGCGTTACTAAAATCGGGATGTTCTTCGAAAATATCCTCGATTATTTTATAGTGAAAGTCTTCCAGTTTATTTTGTTGGAAGAACGTTATGATATTTTTGTTTTCCTTGTCTAATAATTGTTTATTAGAAAATTTGATTTTAGAATAATCGATTAGCGATTTAGTCTTGTACAAATTTACGAAAGTATTAAATTCTTGAAAAAATTGTTCGTCTGTGATTTTGTCATCGGAATCTTCAGTGTCGGAATTCTGTTCGTCATCCGAATTAGCGGCTAAAATAGATGTTTGAAAGGTAACACAATCTTTAACATGGTTTAGTTTGATTCTAGATAACGCGTCGGCATTTTTGTTAATTTTACCTGGTTTGTATATGACTTCGTAATCATATTCTTCCAGTTTTAAGCGCCAACGAGCTAGCCTGCTTCCTGGGTCCTTTATAGAGAATAGCCAGGTAAGTGGTCTGTGGTCAGTAACTAACGTGAATTTTCTGCCGAATAAATATGGTCTAAAGTGCTTAACTGACCAGACTATTGCTAAGAGCTCACGTTCAATAGTAGAGTACTTTGTTTCCGCACTGCATAACGTTCTGGACGCATATGCAATAGGTAGGTCCTTGCCTATAGGGCCCTGCGAGAGTACTGCACCTATCGCGAATGCGCTAGCATCCGTAGTTAGTATGAAAGTATCGTTAAAATTCGGGTATATTAGAATCGGTGTGGTTGTTAAGGCTTGTTTCAAATTTTCGAAAGAATTTGTACAGTCATTGTCGAAATTAAAAGGAATGTCTTTTTGTAGTAATTTTGTCAGTGGTTTGGATATCTTAGAGAAATTAGGAATGAATCTCCTATAATAACCAGCTAAACCTAAGAATGATTGTATTTCTTTGGCATTTTTTGGCTGAGGAAAATTTTGAATAGCGTCAACTTTAATTGGGTTTGGCTTTACACCATCTTTAGTGATGAGGTGACCAAGATAGGCGACTTCTTTGCGCAAGAATTCGCACTTGTCCGGTTGAATTTTTAAATTTGCTTTTCGTAAACGTTGAAATACTTCGGTTAAACGGGAGATGTGTTCATGAATGGTTGGTGAATAGATGATAATATCATCCATATAAACCAAACAGCGTTCATTCTGGATACCTAACAAAATGTTGTCCATCACTCTCTGAAATGTTGATGGGGCATTTTTAAGTCCGAATGGCATTCGCACAAATTCAAAATGACCATTTTCGACGGTGAAAGCAGTCTTTTGAATGTCTTCCGTATTTATCTCGATCTGGTGAAAACCAGATGCCAAATCTAGTGTCGTAAAATACTGGCATTTGCCAAGTTGATCTAGTAAGTCAGAAATATTTGGGAGTGGATATTTGTCGTCAACTGTCAGTTCGTTTAATTTTCTATAGTCTACCACGACTCGCCATTTTTGTTTTCCGGACGCGTCGAGTTTTTTTGGGACAACCCAAACTGGAGAAGACCAGGGCGAGATTGATGGTCGAATGATACCTTGGTCTAACATTTTAGAAACTTGTGTTTTGACTTCTTCTTTATGAATATGCGGATACCGGTATGATTTTGTAAAAACTGGCTTTGCATTATTTGTATCAATCGAATGTTTTATTTCGTTCGTAAAACTCAAGTTATCTCCTTCTAGGTAGAAAATATCAGAAAAGTTTAAGCAAAGTTCGGTAATTAAATAACTCTCTTCGTCGTTAAGATGTTCTAAGCGTAATTGTTTTTTAATTTCGAAATGTCTGTCTGTCTGTTGGGAATCGAGATTTTGGGAATTTAAATTAAATATTTCTCTAAATTTCTCAACAGGTTCTAGTTTAAGATTTGAAAGATCTATTATTTTAGGTATTGCATTAGGATTTATAACTGATGTTAAAAATTCTCCATTACTGTCAATTTTGACGAGAGCATTTGGCAAACGTACTTTGTCCGATTCCTGAGCTAACAGTATAGCATCAGTATTTCGTAAATTACATTTAAGTTTAAAAATCTTTTCTATACGCGGCTCAATAGATATTAAATTTTGGTTATTGGTATTATCTAAATTTTGATTTTCTGGATGGGGTTTTTGACATTGATTTTGCGTTACATTTTTACAACTAACAGGTAATTGTACGCACGAATCATCTGTAACCTTAAATAGCGGTACAGTTTTAAAGTTCGTTATTAGTTTTTTATTTTTTATATCTACCTGACATTCGTAGTGTTCTAAAAAATCCGCGCCTAACAGTCCATCAAAGTCTATATCTAAATTATGAACATAAACTTTATGTGGATTGCCTTCTGTAAATGGTATAAGTGCTGATTCACTTATTTTTACCTTTTGGTCCGTTATACCCTGTATAATTACATTTTCGGAAAATCTTTGTCGATAATTTTCGGCTGTTTTAGGTTTAAAAATAGAAATACCTGCACCGGTGTCTATTAAAATTTTAAATCTGTTTGTGATATCCTTTATATAATAAAGATTTTTTGAGTTTACAGATAGTAATGAATTTACATGAATGTCTGTTCTGGGAAGTTTAAGTATGGGTTCAAGTCGTCTTGTAAGTTCATGGTTTGTATTTGTGTTTGTAAATCCGCAACTGGGTCTGATTCTTGGTTGGGAGGATTCGTTGGATGATCTAAGCCTTGGTGAAAATCCTGAGGATTAGCAGTATAATCCTCATAGTAAGTATCCTGAGAATTAGCAGTATAATTCCCATAGTTAGAATCCTGAGAATTAGCAGTATAATTCTCATAGTGAGTGTCCTGAGAATTAGCAGTATAATTCTCCTCATTTTGTTCAGGTTGAAAATTATTAAAATTACAAGTTTCATTTTGTACTTGATTATCAAAGGAATAATTTTCGTATTGATCAGTGTACTGGTTATCGTAAGTTGCGCAATTTAAATGATGAGTTTTTGGTTGATTATTGAAGCGATTAAAATTGGGGTTGTGCTGTATTACAGATTGTCTTTGTGGATTATAATTAGGATTCGGTCTTATGGCTGAAGTCCTATTCTGTTGAGAAGAGCTCGGTTGTTGATTTTGAAATTGATTTGGATATTGGTTTTGTGGGAATGTTCTTTGATATTGATTTGATTGTGCAAAATTGTGATAGTTTGAATTTCCTTGGAAATTTGGCCTATTGAAATTTTGAGAAGTTGAAGGTTGTTGTTGTTGTTGTCTTGTTCGGCATTCGTTTATAGTATGCCCATTTCTTTTACAAAATGAACAGAATTTTTGAAAATTAATGTTTGGCCTTCTTACTTGACTTTGAATTGGATTTTTTAGCAACGTTATTTTTTGGGAATTTTTGAGTTTCAAAATACGATAGCTGTAATTCTCTTTTAATACGATTTATAGCGTCTAGCATATTTTTAGGATTTCCGGCACGAATAATTTTGCCTAGTGTTGGTTCTAAACCTGTAAGTAGAGTAGTTAGCGTCATTGTTTCAATTAGTTCGCTTTGAGCTTGTTTTTGCTCCGCAGTAAAATGTTGTTTTTGAATTGCAGCATGCATTTTTGCATTATGCGTTTGTAACCGTGCTATAAATGTTAATGCAGATTCGTTATGTATTTGATGAATCCGTTGTAAATCTTGAATGAGAGATGTCAGATCTCTCGAGTCGCCAAAATGAGACTCTAATAGGAATTTTATTTCTGCCCATGTAGCTGGGTTACGAGAGTTTACGATTTCGGCAGCTTTGCCACGCAATTTATTTTTTATATGTATGGTTAACAATAACTTTTGATCTCTAACAGCCATTGAGTGGGCATAAATACATGAATTAAGAAAAGTTTGTAGAGCGATGGGGTTGCCATCGAACTCCGGTATTATGGAAAAAATTTCAGATAGTTTGTAAGGTTCAACTTGTTCTGTAACTGCGTCTGGCATTTTGTTGCTTAGTATTTAGAAATTATTTAAAAAAAATAATTGATCAATTTAGGTGATCAAGGAAAATATTAAAAGTATTTCTTAATTAAAATTATGCACTTATTAAAGTTTATTTGTTTTAGTGGTGCATTAACTTTGTAATGCGGTTTTTATTATTTGTAGAATAATTGTAAATGGGATAATAATAATAATAATGGATAATAGAAATAATTATGCACTTACATAAAAATTAGTTTGGTCTCTAAGTCGAACTGTACTTCTTGCTCACCTCTACACACGTATATGTAGTGAGTGGATACAGTTAGAAATATCAGCCAACTAATATTTGAAATATAACGAATTTGGTCTTTAGATCGAACTGTACTTCTTGCTCACACCTACACACGTATATGTAGCGAGTGGATACAGTTAGAAATGTCAGAGCCAAATAAAAATTAAAATTAAAAGTGAAATAAAATAATAATAAAAATTGTTTGTTGCTTGATAAAAAAAATTAAAATGATAGTACGAGATGATTCTTATAATATTTCTTACTCTATAGTTTGCTTCATGGAGTAGGTTCTTTTCTGTTGAAGAATTGGGATCCACCACTGCAGCTAAGAAGTTCTCCTTGTTCTAGTAGGTCCTGTCCACTAGTTAGGCACCTTTTCGAAGATGGACTCCTTGTTCTCTTGGAGGGTTACACGACTAGTTAGGCTCCCGAACTGCAATGTTATCAGATCCTACCGACTGCGCCAATTGTTAGATTACGGTTTCCGTAAAGTTGTTTTTTAAAAAAACATTTATTTAATTAACATGGACTCAACGTTGAGTCTTGGTAAAAATACAATTAATTGAATTGAATATAATTTAATGTAACATGTCGAAAGTGAGTATAAGAACTGAGTTAACAAATGATAATAATTTAATTTATAAGCTTGGAAGGCTGTACTTGGTCAGCATAAACAATGATTCCCAAGCTTATAACAAAGGAAATGCAAATTAAGCAGTTAACAATAAAATAAGCTTGTTAATAATAAAGGGGGTGAAATAAGAAATCCTGGGATAGTCTAGAATATATTCTAAGTTTTTTTTTAGTGCATAATGTTTTTGCAATTTTTTCATTCAACCTTGCATAAAAGGGAGTTTTAGTGGGGGAGGAGGAAAATTTTTGGTGGGTTGGATTGTGTTTTTAAAATATTTTTTTTTTAAAAAAAAAATAGAAAAAAAAAAAAAAAAAGAGAAAAAGATTGAGTGGGGTTTGTGTTGATAAGTTTTTGTTAATTTTTATTTAGAAAAATATATAAAAATAAAAATATTAAATATAATTATTTAAAAAATGTTTATATATATAATGTGGATATATATGAAAAAAAAAGAAAAAAAAAGGAGCGAAGGGGGGTGGGGGGAGGGTTTTTTAAAAAGAGGGGGAGTAGTGTGGGGGGGTGGGGAGGGGTGGGGATTTTTTAAGGTGTGGTTGGTGTGGGTGGTGTTTTTTTTGTGTTTTTTTGTGTTTTTTTTTTTGGGGGGAGGGGTGGGGGGGGGGAGGAAAAAGAGAAAAAAAAAAAAGGGTGGGGGGGGGGGGGGGGTGTAATTTTTTTTTTTTTTTTTTTATTTGTAAGGTAAAAAGGGGAAAAATTTTTATATTTTTTATTTATAACTGTTTTTTAAACCCTTTTTTTTTTGTGTGGGGGGAAAAAAAAAGGGGAGGGGGGGGGTGGGGGGGGGCGGTTTTTGGGTGGGGAGGGTAAAAAAAGGACCGGGCTTTTTTTGTTGGATAAGGAAGGCGGCTTGCAAATTTTGATTTAGTTATATGAATGAATTAATTTAGGGCATTATTTTTTTTTTTTTTAAAAATTTTCTCTTTAAAAAAACCACGAAGAAATTAATATTGAAAGCGTCTAAAAACGAGTCTAAAAAGCATTTCTCTACGACACTGCTTTATAGAGATCCGGGTATTTAAAATTCACGTTAATTAAAAAATTTAGTAGCAATTTATTCTACAAGTATAAGTAATACAAACATTATGTATTATTATTAGTGTAGTTTTCTATCAACTTTTATCATACGTGAAACTGTAAATAGTGTTCCAGATAATGATGAAAATTACTATATTCCTACGATTAAAATTACAAATTTATACAAACGTACACGAATAAATATATAGAATCAACTATGCAACTGAGGACAAGATAATATACTTAGTAGGTACATTACTTCTCACGATACAATTTAAGATCATCCACGCGTACATGATTAGACTGAGTTATTTATTTTATTATTGTTAAATTTTAACGGAATTATAGTTTGTTTCCGTTACCACAATTTGAAGCAGTTAGTTGCTACAGTTGCTAGATAAAAGTGAATATGGATCTTAGACGCAGACAAATCACAGAGCCAAGTATGTTATACAGGGTGAGGCAATAGTACGTCGGACCTCGATACCTCGAGTTCTATGATAGCCAGAAATTAAAAAAAAAAAAACACAACTACGTAAAAAAAGTCTATAACCGAACATTATCTTCGAATATACAGGGCGAGCCAAGACGAAATTACAGGATCAAATGCCTTTTTTTAAATGGAATGCTATGTACCTATATCAGTACATTTTTTGAAGACTTTTTCTAGACTCTATTCAGTCCTATATTATTATTGACCATCTCCCAACCACTTGGATGTAATGATTTTTTTTTGTTGAAATAATGCCATCTGCAGATGCATATTGAAAAAATCACTAGTCACAATTATGGGTTTTAAGAAAAACTTTGAATACTAGTTACGAGAGATCTAATTAATGTTTTTGAATCATTTTTACTTCCTAAAAGTGTACAGGGTGGCCAACAATTACTTTTCAATTAAGAACTTTTTAAATTGAATTTTCTCAATTTTTCAAATGGAACACCTTGTACATTTTCAACGATGTGATGTAGAAATGAAAAAGGAAAATTTTTGTAAGTACTTCTATATGGCTAATTGCAACCATTTTCGTTTTATTGAGCAATAACTACAAAATTCAAGAATAAACATAAAAAATAGAGGTTTCTTCAAATAATTCATTAGAAAAAATTATAATAAGTGCCCCACATGTTGCCCATTTTGATTGACACACGTCTCTATGCGCGTTTGAAATGAGGCCATTTAGTGGGACCATTTCTTCCAATCCATTGAAGTGGATAAATAGTATTTAACTGGTCCCTTACTGTAATAGTTTTTTGCAAATTTTTTTTGCTGTTTTCGTTATTCGACAAGCAAGAAAACCTTAGTTTAGTATAAATCTTCTTGTACAAACGAACATTTATCGCACTTATTGGTCCTCAGTTATCATTTGTATTAAATTTAAAATATTTCGAGTTTTACAAAATGAATTTTAATAAAGCGGAACTTGTAGACATGACTTTGTTTTGGGCGAATCAGACAGAAAGTGTTTGCTTGCCAATAGAATTTATAAACAAAGGTATCCTGATGTTAACAGCTTCCAAAACCGTCTCGATAGATTTGTGGAAACTGGAAATATCGAATATAAAAAAAGTGACAGAATAAAACGTGTTGTGAACGAAGAAAATGAGTTTTCTGTGGTGCTGGCAACGGTTGAGAATCCCCATATTAGTCAGAGAGAAGTGAGCTCATTAGTAGGAATAAGTCGAACCTTAAAAACAACTATCTGATGACGATTTTCAAAGGCGTCTACAGTTTTGTAATTGGGCCAGAGATAAAATGCAAGATGTCACCTTCTTCGGTAATGTTTTATTTAATGGAGGCAATTTTTCATAAAAATGTATTTGTTAATAGGCACAATATCCATTAGCATGCTTCGGAAAATCCCGACATTTTTAGGCAAGTTGATAACCAGCACAGATGGTCTATAAACGTTTGGGGAGGAATTATCGGAGAACATGTAATAGGGCCACATTTCTTTGATGGTACATTAACTGGAGTTATTTATCTTCATTTTCTGGAAAACTATCTGCCACAATTATTAGCGAATCTTCCTAAAAGGATTCGAAATAGGATGTGGTTTCAGCAAGATGGTGCTCCACCACATTATTTAAATGCAGTTAGAAACCACTTAAATAATACCTAGCCACTTCAATTATTGGAAGAAATGGACCCACTAAATGGCTTGTTAAATCCCCATATCTTACAAAAATTGATTTCTTTTTATGGGGATACGTGAAGGAAATTATTTATAAAGACACACCAACAACAATACAAAATATGAAGGAAAGGATAATAACTGTAAAATGAATTAGATGTCTCGTAACTAGTATTCACAAAAGTTTTTCTTAAAACCCATGACTTTGGTGATTTTTTTCAATATGTATCTGCAGATGGCATTATTTCAACAAAAAAATTCATTACATCTAAGTGGTTGGGAGATAGTCAATAATAATATAGTAATGAATAGTCTAGAAAGAGGCTCAAAAAAATATACATAGCATTCCATTTAAAAAAAATGATCCTGTAATTTCGTTTTGGCTCGCCCTGTATATTCGAAAATAATTTCCGGTTATCGACTTTTTTTTATCTAATTTACTTATTTTTTTTTAATTTTTGGCTATCGTAGAACTAGAGATGTCGAAGTCCGACGCACTATTGCCCCACCCTGTATATGTAGTTTTGTATTTTGTTTTTTTTTTTTTCGAAAAATACTCGCACAGGTCAATTTTGTTCTCTAAAATATGATTAATTTTATGATTTTCAATATTTTAAAATCTTGTTTTTGTTGAGTAATGACATCATTGTCATTTATTTTAATGGCAATATTTTTTTACCAACAAAATTTTCAAGAAAAATGTTTTTAAACAAAGCAACTTTTATTCGAATAAAATTCATATAAAATCATTTCAAATGTTCAAACTGCCTCCCAATCGCTTCTTGCCACAAAGCCAGCCTCAAATTTATTTAAAATATTGTTAAAAGTGTCTGGTTGGATTAACCCTATCTTATGTCTAATTGTTAATGAGATTCTTGTATTGTTGGGTTTAGTGGCATATACACTGCTATTTAGGTAACGCCACAAGAAAAATAAAGTGGGTTTAAATTTGGTGACAGCGTCTGTGACTCTATTTACCTTCTTCTTCCTATCTATCTGTTTGGAAAAGTTTGTTTCGTATAGGTAAGTACTGGTAGGGCAAACTGAAGCGGTGCAGTTATTAAAAATGACTTCAATTGTCTTGGTAATACGATTTTCAAAATGTTCTTAAAAAAATCCTGTAACTTACTTGTATAGTATTTTTGAATAGTCAGAAATAACAAAGTTAATGGAGGTGGGACTCACACAAAGCTTCCCTCATATCTTCCTTAGCATTAGAAATAGAGACCCACCAACCCCTACATCATTGTGTTTGTGAGAAATCGTTCTATTCAAAAATGTAATAATAAAAAAATTAAATTAATAACTGTGGCCATTTTGGGTGAGCTTTCATTGTTTTTCTGATATGATTTTCAAAATCTACATAAAAAGTCCCATAACTTTTGTATTCACCGATTTTTCGTAATAATAAAAATAAACAAAATTAGGCGGGGTGGGAATTCTCATAAAATCACCCTGTACATGGAAAAAGTGCCATTGATTTAGATGCCTATACTTTAAAAAAGAAAACTTCACTACAAATATTAATGTATTTTCAAATATTACACATGAGGATATTATCACTTACTTATTTAGTTTTTGAGTTTTAGTTTCTTTAGTATTGAAGCAAAGGTGAGATTAAGTTATCATATCGATAATTATCAATCTCAGTATCAGAAATTTCTTACTGCTGCACTGTAATTTGTTATAAATTAGTTATATTTCCGTTTTTAAATTGCACTTAAATGCCGTAAGGTTAGCATTTTTTTATATACTCGTAGTAACACTCAATTCACGACTGTGATAATTTTTCTTAACATTTCAAATTATTACATCAGCATTAGTTAAATAGATAAAGGGGACTTCATCTAGTTACGACAGCAAAATGACATATAACAACCAACAGCCAACCAACCGGACTAAATCAAACACAAATGTGCGCCGGCATACCAGGCAAAATTAAATACAAACAAGTGCCGGCAAACCAGGCTAAATTAAACAGAAACATGTGCCGGCAAATCTGCTAAAATTAAACAAATACAGGTGCCGGCAAACCAGGCCAAATTAAATAAAAGCAAATACCAGAAAACTACGCAAAATTAAATCAAATCAGTTCTAATTAAATACAAAAATGTGCCGGCAAACCAGGCAAATTTTAACATAAACAAATGTAGGCAAACCAGGCCAAATTAAATAAAAATAAGTACCGGCAAACCAGGCAAAATTAAATATAAACAAATGTCGGCAAACCAAGCCAAATTAAATATAAACATGTGCCGACAAACCAAGTATTATTAAACATAACAAGTGCCCGCAAACCAGGCCAAAATAAAAACAAGTGTCGTCAAACCAGGCAAAATTAAACAAAAACAAGTGCCAGCAAACAAGGCCAAATTAAATACAAACATGTGCCGGCAATCCAGGCAATATTAAACATAAGCAACTGCTGGTAAACCACGCCAAAATAAATACAAATTTGTTGGAGCTCAAACAAAGGTAACTTCGCCCCTAACAATTTAATGTTTGGCATTCGCCTACGTTGATAAACTCTTAATCCACTTAGCAAATCAACTACACCACTTTAATTTAATACTAATTTAACTAACTTAGCTACACTATGTAGAGTGGAGCAACAGTGCGTCCGACTTCGATATGTCGAGTTCTATGACAGCTAGAAACTTGATTTAAAAACATGTATAAACTAGACAAAAAAGTCTATAACCGGAAATTATTTTCGAAGATACAGGGTGAGCCAAGACGATTCTACAGGGTCAACTAACATTTTTTTAAATGGAATGCCATGTATATAAGAACATTTTTTGAAACCTCTTTGTGGCCTCCTTCCACTCCTGTATTATTATTGACTCTCTCCCAATCACTTGGATGTAATGATTTTTAACTTGCCGCTAAGGAAATTGAAAATTTTCAGAAATCGGGAAGTTACTGGTTTCACCCCGATTTTCGAAAATTGAGTTTTTGTCAGATCTCGACGTTTTGAGGTCCTAAGAAGCTATTCTGACTATTTCCACGATGGTGTCTGTATGGCTGTATGTCGTGTGTGTGTGTGTGTGTGTGTGTGTGTGTACGATGTATGTAAACCTCCCATAACTTTTGAACGGCTTGACCGATCGAAACACGGTTTACGGCATTCTAAAGGGGTTGACTCAACTTACATTTCCCCTGACAATTAGAACCAATTCGGCCCGGTAGATTTTGAGAAATGTCAAAAATAAAATTTCCAAAAGTTTTTTTTTTTTAATATCGTTTAGACTACTGAACCGATCAATTCCTAAATCTAACCAGCTCTTTTCCTTATAAAACAACGTCGATCGTCGCAAACGGCATCAAAATCGGTTGATTCGTTCGAGAGATATCGATTACGAAAAATTCGCAAAAGTGTTTCTTTTTTAAACATTCAAAATTTTTGTCGGATCGATTTTTGGTACAAACATAACTTTTTGTACTTGAAAAACTGCGTTTAATGCTGCAAACTGCATCTCGATTGGTTAATTAATTTGTTCAAAAGGTATCGCAGTTCAAAAATTACAAAAAAAGTGTTTCTCTAATATAACTTCGAGATTTTTCACCTAATCGTAGAGCTTAAAAATGTATGTGTATAATATTTTGAGCTCGGAGAGCTCAAAAACTTAACTAATACGTGTATTTTTGAGCGCTTTAAGCTCGAAAATAGCGGGAAGTTTCAGGGATGGCCTGCAGGGTCAGCCGATTTTCATTTTTTTTTTTGTTGAAATTATGCCATTTATAGGTGTAAATTAAAAAAATCACTACAGTCACAATTATCGATTTTAAGAAAAAATATGTTAGTACCAGTTATGAGACATCTGATATAAAAAATACTCCACATGTTGCCTGCCCATTTTGAGTGACACATTTCTATGCGTCTTTGGAATGAGGTTTCTACTGTTCAAAACATTGCCGGAGTGATACTTCTAAAAGCATTTATTATTCTTTCCTTCAAATTTTGTTTTGTTGTTGGTGTGATGTTTTTATGGGCATCATGTAACACGCTTATTATAATACCTTCTCTTGAATTATTTGAAAAAAAACCATCATTTTTAATTTTTATTGTTGAATTTTGCAGTTATTGTTCAATAAATTGATAATGGTCATAAATAGCCATAGGAATATATGTACAAAAAATTTTCATTTTTCAATCCTACATCACATCGTCCAAAAATATACAAGGTGTTCCATTTGAAAAAATTGAGAAAATTCAATTCAAAAAGTTGTAAATTTAAAAATTCTTTTTGGCCACCTTATACTTTTAAGTGAAAATGGCTGAGTGTCATCACACAGATGTCTCATAACTGGTACTAACATATTTTTTTCTTAAAATCGATAGTTGTGATTGTACTGATATTTTTTATATACAAGTGTAAACGGTATAATTTCAAAAAAAAAAAAAATCATTACATCCAAGTGGTTGAGAAAGAGTCAATAATAATACAGGAGTGGAAGGAGGCCACAAAGAGGTTCCAAAAAATGTTGTGATATACATGGCATTTCATTTAAAAAAAATGTTACTTGACCCTGTAGAACCGTCTTGGCTCGCCCTGTATATTCGAAAACAATTTCCGGTTATAGACTTTTTTGTCTAGTTTAATTATGTTTTTAAATCAAGTTTCTAGCTATCATATAACTCCGAAATCGGACGCACTATTGCCCCACCCTGTATAACAAAAAAACAAGGATATTACAACAAAACTAAGAGACGTGTATACCGTGCAAAGGTCTCTTCACAACTGTGTTAATTTTTTAACCATAATTATCTGACATAACTGCCAAATATCTCTTTACATCTTAACAAAATACTAAATTATCGTCCCATCTTTTACATAATCATAATTACAATATAATGTAAAGGGTAAAACAGAAAGGTTCATTTACAACGCTCACAATGTTCACAAAGTTGTAAATATTTTGAGGTCCCCATTTTGCATAAGACCACAAAAACAAAGATATGAAAAATCACAAATTTAATGATTCTGTGTAAAAATGTAACTCAATCACCCTTAAAATCCGAACAGATGTCAGTTTATTTTCCTAAGGTCTGATAACTGTCAAACTTTTTGACGTCACGCTCACGCGACCTATAGATTGTTCAAAATAGGCTTTGAATTAAAGCTATTGTGCGAAACAAAGCCATAAGTTGGAACTAAATTTACCTCGAAATTTACTCATTTTTCGCACTAGATGCCATTTAGTATGTTGTAGTAACTCATCAGCTTAAAGTCACTACCTTCTCATATGCTCCCTTTCTAACACTATTTGTAGTGGGGCATGCCAGAATAAGAGCAGAGAGGAAGGTGGTGGAGTATTGTACTTATTAAACATTTGCATAAAACAATTTTAAAAAGTTTCAAAAATACTAAGTATACATTAATTAACTTTCCCTACAACACAATTCTAATATTGTGCAATAAAATCATCACACCTATGCACAAGTAATAAATAAAATTGAACATAATATAATGTACACATGTATATATTTATGAGTTTCACGTAAATTATTGTTCCAGCGAATAAATATCTAGGAAATTATTGAATTTCAAAAATTTGTGATTTAATATGGGGTGTTTCAGTGGCTATAAGGTAGGTAGCTGAAGTAATGAAGACAAAAAAGTCTTGGTAAAGATGGGATCCCAAATCCACCATTAATTATTACAGAGACTTGAAAAATTTCCGCCAGTTAAATGACGAAATGATCCACTTAATTCTAATAACTTTTGCAACACTTAAGCTTAATGTTTCTGAGCTCGTTTTTTTTAAGTCTAGGACAACTAAAAGTGTTTTTGTTAATAATTTTTACACAAATACATAAAAATCTGGAAAACTGCACCGGGAAATGTTATATCCTACTGAAAGTTACCAAAAGAATATAAATAAATCTTTTGCTATAAGTCGAATAAAACAGAGCAGAATATTTTGCCTCAATTTAGAACTTGAAAGTTAATTTGAATCTAAAATAGTTTTAGACGATTTGCCTAAACTCCGTTTTTTTATAATCCAGGACGAGATTTTTGGAAAGTAAAAATTAGTCCCTTCATTTAATTTTTAATCAAACCCGATTTTAGATCCGTGCTCTGCAAGTTAAAACAAGTTATACCAATAATCAAAAAGTACAAGGCACGTTTTTAAATACGTACTTGCTAAAATGTATTTCTAATATTTACATATGCCTCTTTTTTTAAATTTAGGTACATGTTGTGGCTGGTTGCGTCGCAGGGTCTTAATTCTAAGAAAAAAAATACCTTTTGATATACCTACAACCTACATAATAAAAGAATGTTGCTATTCATATTATTTTAATATTGTACAAAATCTTTCAATTCTTCTTCATCCCCTTGTAATACAAAATAGGTACTACAGAAATATGTTATTGATCTTATATATTTATTACTACATAAACCTAATGGTCACCAATATTAACACAGTATCTGCATTATGTGACAATTTCAGTTTGGAATATAAACAATAAATATAACCTATTTGCATACATATTGCCAAACTGACAGCAAGTTTTAAATGGTGTTAACTCTTGCATTTTAAAAACTAAAACCAAGGTATCTCAAATAGGTATTCCACATTACAAAACAATATACCTACATTACAAAACAATATACTTATATTTTACATACCATTTATTCAATAACACCGGCACACAAAAAAAAAAGTTGTTTGTACATTTGATGCCACCTACCTCCCGACATGTATTTCGACCCGCTGAATCCGAATTTGAAGTCAGTTTGGACCGTACAACCTCAAATATCGAGTAAATTGAAAAACCGTAAGAAACAGCGAAAATTGGGTGTTTCGGTAATAAAAAAAAATTTGCGGATGTAAACCAAACCTAATTTTTATGTATTTCGATCCGCTGAATACGAATCTAAAGTATATTTAGACCATAAGCCGTTTTAAATCAAAGTAAATTGTAAGAAACCCTCGAAAATTGCTAAAAATGGCAAAAAAATTGTGATTATGTTGATGAAAAAAATTTTGTAGACCCATATCGAAGACGATTTTTATGTAATTTGATCTGCTGAATCCGAATCTGAAATATATTTGGCCCATTAATCCCTCAAAATCTCAAAAAATCGGAAAAAACCGATAAAATAGCAAAAAATTGCAGTTGAAAAAATTGAAAAAAAATCTATGAAACACGATTAAATACGTTTCTTGTATTTTTTTTATGCATAAAATACAAGTTTAGAATCTGAAAATATGAAAAATTGTAAAATCTATAAAAAAATGACGTATAAACAGAATGAAAAGAACGATTTGCCATTTTTAGCAATTTTCGAGGGTATTTTACAATTTACTTAGATTTAAAACGGCTTATGGTCTAAATATACTTTAGATTCGTATTCAGCGGATCGAAATACATAAAAATTAGGCTTGGTTTAGATCCACAAAAATTTTTTTATTACCGAAACACCCAATTTTCGCTATTTTTTACGGTTTTTTAATTTACTCGATATTTGAGGCTGTATGGTCCAAACTGACTTCAAATTCGGATTCAGCGGGTCGAAATACATGTCGGGAGGTAGGTGGCGTCAAATGTACAAACAACTTTTTTTTTTTGTGTGCCGGTGTAATTTACTAATACAATTTTCTCTAAATTTCTGACAACTCGCTGACAAACGCAGATGCTCTATTACCTAAACATTTGTCAGCTATATTCAATTAGCTTGTAAAATCATCATGTTTCAATGTTTTCTACTATGGCAGCACTGTATATAGGGCTATTTCAACAACTGCACTTTTTGTTTTTTTTTCTTAATTAGAGCGGGCTTCAGAGAACTGAAACGTGTCGCCAACGAGAGCATGTCAGCCAATACAGATCAAGGAATATGTACTCCTCACACTCCTACTATCTGTGTCGCTGTGTAATTAAATTTTTCCAACTTCAAGAACAAACTAAAGCGACACAACCATAGAAATACCTACAGGGTGATTTTGTGAGAACTGCCAGCCCCCTAAATTTTGTTCTTTTTTATTATTACGAAAAAATGGTAAATGCAAGTTATAAAACTTTTTATGTACATTTTGAAAATCATATCAGAAAAACAATGGAAGCTCACACAAAATGGCTACAGTTATTAACTTTATTTTATTAAATTGAACATCCTATATATTTTTACATATTTGAATAGAGCGCTTCCTCAAGAATACAATGATATAGGAGTTCTACCTCTAATACTAAGGGAGATATGAGGGGAACTTTCTGTGAGTCCCATCCCTGTTAACTTTGTTATTTCTGACTATTCAAAAATAGTTTAACTGTAATTTTCAGTGTTTCCATTGTTTTTCTGATACGATTTTCAAAATCTACATAAAAAGTAATAATAAAAATAACAAAATTAGGAAGGGTTGGGAATTTTCACAAAATCACCCTGTACGCATTTCTATGGTAATTTATATAAAAAATGTTGTTTATTGCTCAAATAAATAAATTCTGCTTCAATTTATGTCATTCCCTGTTTAAAAAAAAACGGTGCAGTTAAGGATTCATAATGATCATAACAGCACTAGTGCGGTAATAAAGAGCTTAACGAAACTCAAATTAATTTGTTTAATAGCCTATAACAACACCAAAATAAAAGCCATACTATTTAATTCTTGATTTAAAATTTAAACCAGATTTTCAGAATCCGGTTTAAACCAAACCTAGAATAACACATACTCCAGGTTTATTTAAAAACTATCATTCATAATCATAATCAATTAAAACTTGATTTGAGTAAAACATCAATTTTGATAGTTGACCTGTCAAATTTACTGATAGATACCTATGTGATAAAAAATAAATAAATTAATTAAAAATAAGTGATTTGAATAAAATAAAAAGGATGTAAAATTAATTGCAATCAAACTATAAAAATATGTTGTTGTTTCATTATGTCCTTTTGCCCATCATTGTAGAAAACTGTTTAAAATTGTTTTAAAAAATGTCACTCTCATAATAATAATTTTGAGGTGTTAAATTTGACAAAATAAAAGCCTCGTTTTGCATTCATTAGTTAAACATTAAACTACTTAGTTAATCATAGTTTTCTTAAGTCAAGCAGGAAAATTAATTATTCCAGTGATTTGCAAATTAAAAATAAATCAGATTTAAATTTAAACTGGGCTTATGTAAAATTAGATTTAAGTAAATCATGTTTATGCAATCAGGCCTAAAACATTTTTCGCAATAAAAAAAACCTTATATTAAATATTAAAAACATTCAAATAAAAAATTTCAAATTATTTTAGTTTACCTCAATGACAAAACTTCAACACAAGGCATTTTTCTTAGAAGAGAAACATCAACTAGTTCACTACCCCTGTAAAAAATATGGGATATTAATGAGATAAAACAGAATTACGGTTTTTAATAAAATATAAATAACCAAATTCAACTGTTGAGGTAACAGATTAATTACCCAAAACAACTTACCAACAATTTAATCTTTTTATTTTGGAGAGGTCCGAAATTTTGGTTCTTGCAATAACCACTTCTTCTGTTAACCTTTTTGCCATTTTTTCAATTTTAGTACCACAAAAGTATTTAATGTTTCTAATTATTATACACTAATAAATTTTTTTAAATAACACATTTTAAAAAAAATCACTAGGGAAACAAACACTACGACGATGGAGAAATAATTCTTTTACTAGCAGTTCCCACTGTCAAGTCGTAGAACAACTGTCAGTCACAGAACAGTAGCAGAGGGGGGTTGTCTCTGGCAGTAGTCAGTCGTGTTTACGTCAGAAATCTTATGCGTCAAATTATGGAGTGTAGAGAAGGAGGAACGTATGGACAGTGTAGAGAAGGAGGAACGTCTCTTATGGACGGTACGTTCAAAATGTGGTCTGAATTCTGTAAGGTATGAGATGTGGCGCTGATCGTATTATGGGATTGAGTCTGAAGTTAAACACTTACTATATCTCTGAAACTAGCTTCAGATTCTATAAACTAACGAAAACATAATATTATGTAGGTGTTGAAAAGAATTATACAGCGTAAAAAAATAATAAAAATAGTAAAAACAAAATCACGTAGAATACCTCCTCTAAATCAGCGCCACCTATTCTTCCATCGAAAATCCGATCACATTTTTTAACACGGAGACGTTTCTCCTTCTCACTCATATCTCATGGGAGTGTAGAGAAGGAGAAACGTCTCCGTGTTAAAAAATGTGATCAAAAGTGTTCGATTCTGTAAGGATAGGTGTGGCGCTGATTTACAGGAGGTATTCTGTCTGATTTTGTTATTACCACTTTTATTATTTCTTTGAAACGCTGTATATTCTTTTTCTAACGACCACATAATATTATGTTTTTGAAAAGAATTATAAGCTTAGAAATAAAAAATAGTTTAACAAAGATCACGTAGATACCTCCTCTAAATCAGCCCACCTATTCTCCATCAAATCCGATCACATTTTTAAACGGAGACGTTTCTCCTTCTCTACATCTCCATACTCTCTACAGTATGGAGTGTAGAGAAGGAGAAACGTCTCCGTGTTAAAAAAATGTGATCGGATTTTCGATGGAAGAATAGGTGGCGCTGATTTACAGGAGGTATTCTACGTGATTTTGTTTTTACTATTTTTATTATTTTTTTACGCTGTATAATTCTTTTCAACACCTACATAATATTATGTTTTCGTTAGTTTATAGAATCTGAAGCTAGTTTCAGAGATATAGTAAGTGTTTAACTTCAGACTCAATCCCATAATACGATCAGCGCCACATCTCATACCTTACAGAATTCAGACCACATTTTGAACGTACCGTCCATAAGAGACGTTCCTCCTTCTCTACACTCATACCTTAAAAAGACCATTGAACGTACCGTCAAAGAACGTTCCTCCTCTACACTCCATATTCTCTACACTCCATACGTCAAATATTTCTAAAACAAAAATCAAGATTACCAACTATAGGAAATATATGTATATTTTCGCATTCTTATGTTGATGAAATTGAAAGTTCAGGAAAGACGGTTGTTACTATTTTTTAGCATGTTTTTAGAGATGGTCATTTGTGGGCCCTATACAGAGCCAATATCTTTTATAATAATAATTTTTTTCTATTGGGAAAATATGTTGTTCTGTGAATGGGGATTTGTCTTCACTTCGCCCTCTGGTGGCTAAAAATTGCACTTTGACTAAACAATTTGTTTTTGTTTGACCATGGCAGAGGTTGTCTCTGACTATGGTTATATTAGCAGAGACAACTGTCTGATATTAGCATGTCTCTGATATTAGTTCTTTTTTTCTGCTCTGTGGTGGGTGATGTTAGGTTAGGTTTTCTGTGAGTGGGTCCCCACGGACGCGAGTATTGAAATAACGCAGACTTCTGTTATGAGGACTATTCTAGCAATTTCATTGGCCGTTTCAAGGCCACTGCATGGCGTGCTCATCAGATATCATTTTTAAAGAGGAATTCGGCACCGTGAAAATAAACAAACTATAATAAAGGGCAAGGAAAATAAAGAAACTATAATAAAGGGCAAGGAAAATCTTACTAACGAACTAAAAAATACTTATTTAAAAAAAAACAATAATAACTTTGTGATTCGAACCCAGGACCTACCGCGTGCTAGGCGAGTATCTTCTCTATCGTCTAACGAGTTCCTTGCTGACAAACGATTCCAAAAGGATTTAATACACTTTTACATGTCCTGTAATCTTAAAACGGCCAATGAAATTGCTAGAAATAGTCCTCATAACAGAAGTCTGCGTTATTTCAATACTCGCCCCACGGACCCTCCACTGCAGCCATCAGCAGGCCTATTGTGGCTCACTCCTAGTTATATTTCACCCAATAAGTTGCCTCTTAATGAAACTGATAGTGAGAATGTCCAGATCCTCTGGCAGCAGTTGCCCTTTTCCAAATATTGAAAATCTGATCCTCTCCACAGCGGGACAGGTGCATAAGATAATAAGATGTGGTCTGCTTTTTCATCATCCTCCAGGCATAGACGGCAGTCGGCGTTTTCCGCTAGGCCGAGTTTATGCAGATAATAGATTAGTCGACAGTGCTCGGTATGCATATAGGCCTGTTAGAGTTTTCAGGTTTACCCTGTTTAACTTAAAAGTTTCTTAGCTCTTGATTTCAAAGGGTATTTTATAAACGCCTTCGAAAGAACTAATCCTGGTAACTCTTGCCAATACTGGAGAGATTTCGTTTCAGCCCAGGTTGGGATAGCCATCTTGGCAGTACTTAAAGATATGCCATGTATCGGTTCTGGTCCGATGATTCGTGATCCCGCTCCTTCTCTGGCCAAGGAGTCAGCTATTTCGTTACTTTCAATACCAGAGTGGACGGGTATCTAGACCAGAGTCACTTTATTGTTTTTGCTCAAATGATTTAGAGCCATCTGACAATTCCATACCGTTTTGGAGTAACACCGGTAGGAGCCAAGAGCTATAGCTACTTGGCTATCTGAAATTTTTTTTATCGATATGCGTGTAAGATGCATATGTTAGTCCAGCCTTCGCACACAGTTCAATGGCATGAACCTCAGCCTGAAAAGCAGTCATGAGTACCTAGGCTTGAAGATATCCTCATCATTGGTCTGTAGCTATGTACTCCGGCTCCTGTTCCCTCGGTAGTTTTGGAGCCAGTAACTGTCTGCCCTCAGTAGGTCGGCTTTATTCCGATCCCACTCATTTCTTTCTGGAGAAAGGATGTTGAAGGTCAGCTCGTAGTTGGTCATGGTAGGCATAGTATCCGAGGGCATTCCCAGGATGCTGTGATTCTCTATGTCATCCAGCAACCTGTTCCGCTCCATGATACTAGTCTGCGGTATATTAATGGCCGCTTGTTGCAGTCTGTAGAGGTGGTAAATCCAGGAGGATTTCCATTGCAGCTGACGGTGTAGTGCTACTTACTCTCGTTATGGTCATGCATGCTAATCTCTGCAGTCCAGAAAGTTTGGCTTTGGCCGTCCGTTGTGTCCTTTCGGCCACCAAACAATGGATCCCTATGTTATCATTGGTCTGATGACCGTGATGTAGATCCAGTAAATTTGTTGGGGACTCATGCCACAGGATTTGCCACAAATACGACGGCATGTCCATAAAGACAGCCTTGCTTTGTGGATTACCTTTTCCAGATGGGAGTTCCAGTTAAGTGGTTTATCTAGAATAATTCCTAGTTTCACTTTCTCCGCAAATGGAATAGTTTCACCCATTAAGGAGGGAGGTTTTAAGTCCTCCAGCTTCCTTTTCCGGGTGAATTGTACTATTACTGTTTTTTGAGGGTTTACAGACATATGTTCCCTGTCGCACCAGTTACTCACTGCATCTGCAGTGTCTCCTGAAGGGTATTCGATATTACTTCTTCAAAGTTTCCTCTGACTAGTACGACTAGACTATCTGCATATGCTAGAACCTCAACCTCCACAGTGTGAGAATAGCCAGTAAATCGTCCACAAAAAGTTTGACCATATATTAGTAGTTTATTTGTCGGGGTTTATTATCGTTTTTTTATATTTTATCAGCGTTTATTCCACAATATGCTGTAGAAAACAGTATGCATAATACGAATTGTTGTGTGCGGAATTGTCACTCAAGGAAAAATATGGATAGGAATCCACTTTCACTATTTTCTCAAGAGAGACGCGAGGTTTGTTTATATCACCAATAGTTGTACATGGCATCGTGGAGAATAGTAGTTTGTGCAACAAGAGTGGATAAGATATCCATATCGCACGAGAAAGAAGTCTGAGCACGACGCCGTATGCGGAGTACTCAATCGTTCGAGTGTGATATGGATAATCCCCTCGAGTTGTGCAGTATATTTTTTCTTCGACCGTTTAAAGAAAAAACTGCAAAAAAAATTATTAAACTATATTATAAATTTATTTTAAAGTTAATTAACTCAATCTCAATTTGTCAGTTTTGGTTTTCCTTATTCAGTATTATTGTTTTTTATAACAAACATACAGTTATTAAATCTACAATTTTTATGTAAGTAATGCTTTTTCTTTTTTCTAAATTTGTGTAATAATGTCACAAGATAACTTTTTCATATAGGCAGTTAACACATTTTCAGATATATTTTTTATTCCATTTGCCAGTGTCCAATCGATAAACTTTTTATAGCAAAATTCAAATTTACTTTTTGATTTCTGGAGTAATGTCTCGAATGTTTCATTTGCATCTAGACGAATATCCGGTGGCGTACCATATTTATCGATTCTTCACTGGAATCGCTCATTTTTAATTATCTTTTAGCTTAGTAACTATAAAAATGTAGGTATACTGACAATTAATTTGACGCTCACGCACTAAAAAAAAATAGCAATCTCCTAATACAAACTGTGATTGGTGGATTTCATATCCTAACAAAAGCGTATATGAAATATATTCGTTTAGTTAACTGGAATTGCCTACTTATCCATTCTACAGATTGTAAAAAAAAAACAGCAAATATACATATGAGAGTAGAAAAAATAGATAGAAGGTAAGTATGGGACAAAGCATAATTGATGGGAAAAGCATTAACTTCGGCAATGCGTATCCATTTCAAGCCGGAGGACTATAATGCAAAAGGTATTTAAAGTTATAATAGTGACATTTTTTAGGTTAGGTAGGTACTTCCACAAATTAGCAGAAAATAGTACAACACAGGTTTTATTGAATTTACTTACTAACTTTCGATTCATGTAATAATATATATTTTTCTACCTAAGAAAGATCCCAAAAACGCAAAAAAAAAAACTAATGTAAACAAACCCAAGAATCACGTGACTTTTACTTTTCTTAGCACTGCGTCATATGCGCCATGGTCATTTCAGTTTCCAATAATTTTTGTTTTAAATTTTGACAACTGTCAGACACAGATGGCAGTTGGGAACTTGGAGTTGTTCTTCTGTGGCACTACTATAAACCCACCTTTAGATATCTTTATCTGTTCTGTGATATTATCATGCTCTGTGATTTGACAGTTCTGTCATAGTATACAAAACAACGTTGTTCTGTGATTTGACAACTGTTTTTTGTCATCGCAGAGACAATCTCTGGGTCGTGGAGTATGGAGTATTTGTCTTTTCGTTTGATTTTGAAATTTTGATAGCTTAAAATTTTAATTAATGTCCTTTTATGATGCTTTAATATCAGTGAAGTATTTGCAGGTTGATATTCGTGAAGATAATGGAGGTAAGATTTTCTTTTAATAAAAACATAGTTTTTTTTAATAAAAATATAAAATGCCAGATTAGTTATTTACTAAAAAGTCTCACTAATAGGGCATTATTATTAAAGAATATTGAATAAACATAAATTGTGCCTGTGAAAGTATTGCATGACTAATGGTCTGTTTATACATAGATTTAAACTAAGGAATTAACCCAAGCAAAGTTAAAGTAACATTTCTGTATCCAAGCGTTCATACAGAGAATTAGACTAAGGAATTAAATTAAGGAGGCTGTCCGAAATTACCCTAAGCAATATACAGAGTGCAGACTATAAGTTCAAAAAGTGGTATTATTTTTAACTGGGTAAATATTAATATCGTTTGTAAATTGTCGGTGTAACACCCCGAGTGCACGCTACTTTAATCTCCTCAGTGACATGTTAAAGTTTACTCGTCATGCGCAGATGGGCTCTCAGATGATATGTATATTTCAAATATAAATTTTTTTGCAATGTGCATTAAATATTTCAAATTTCAATATCAAATAAAATAAAAAAAAATAATTTTGGTTGATACGTAAAACATTACAGCCTGTAGAAACTCTGTTGTGAACGATTTAAATAGGGAAATAGTGTTTTATGATAAACGTATCGAAACACCCAAGTAAGTTTGTGATTTTACTTAAAGATCATTAGCTGGATTGATAAAATAGGGATGACTATAGTAATAAGCAATTATTCTTAACTTCAGAAAAAGACCTTTTCAAGGTTTTACCTCAAAAACATGTAATCAGAACAACAGATTTTAAACAAATAGCTAACATTTTAAAAAACGTCTACATGCTAAAATATCAAGAAATGCGTGTTAGCCACATCAATAACAGAAACGGTAACAAAAAAAGTAACTAACTTATACCGAACATTACCTTTTGCGTTCATAAAACAGAGTAAATTAAAGGTCACGTGACATTATACCTATACCTAAACTTATATAAAAGCTCTAGGTCAATCTCGGATACACTCAAGAAGTTAGATACTTTACTTTCAACTCCTGAATCATGATATAAAAAAATACAAGGTATGACACGTAGCGGTTCAAAGTTCGTCCGAGTTTGCGCATGACGTCATCGTGTGAATAAATTTTAAAATGTATGCCGCGTTCTCCAACAGTTTATGTTTGTTAGGAACTCTGTTTTTATGGTTTTTATTCATGTATATGTTCATTGTCTATATTTTAATACTAATTTAATGATGGCTATTTAAATTATTACATCTTGAGTGATAAATTTGAAATTTATTAAAACCCATAGGTTTCACCGATTATAAAATTTAATAAATTTAATATCTATTTATTGTATACAGATATTTCCATAAGTGAAAATAAGTTCAATAATAACAAATACATTCCTATTTTATTTTTAGTTAGGTATTTATTTCGATTTGGTCTTATGCAAATTAAAAACACGAGATTCTTTTTTTTAAGTTTTAGGAATTACATATGGCATTTCAAATGTAAAAAAAAGTACCTGAAATAATTGGATGACATTTAGTATTTGATATTTTTTAAATTTGAATAATGTTTTTAGGTATAATTAAGTATAGTGAGTCAGAAAGCATGCAGCATAGTATGGAAAATTTTTAGATTATTGATTTATTCTTGACAAAAGTTAATACATTAAGAAAAATCACTTTTGATGTCAGATTTTACCATTAATATGCAGGAAGTTAAAAAAAAACAAAGTTTTTTTCCAAATGCACTAACTTCTACCAGGAATAAAAATTCAGAGACATCAACACTGAAGTTTACCATGTTGTATACTTTCTGATGGTCACAGAAAAAAGGGGTGGGTTGTATAATTGAAAAAAAAAAATGCAACTGCGTGGACTCTAATTTATTATTTTTGACATTTTTCTTTTCCTTGAAAGAGTAGCATTATGTAAATCCCGATTTAATTGTCTTATTCGAAAATACATTCTACATCGAAAAAATAACCGTTTGGTTTTATCAGAACATAAAATGGAAGAACTCATATCTAATATTTTTTTCAAATAATTCTTGGAAATAAATAAATTGTCAGAATTGACAAATTTGAATATGTTTTCAAGTTCCCCCATTTGAACCATAAACTCTGGGCAGGGTTTTGATAAGCCCCCCTTATTCAGATGTGAAGTCCATATATATTCGCTTGACTGGGTTGAAGCTATAGAGGCATGGGCTGCTGAAGCTTATGACAAACATAATCCGCTTAGTTTTCCAATCCAACATACTCAATATCACTTAGTTCAGTGTAAACTACATTGTGAGGTTCCTCAGGTTCGTAATTCTGATCAACCGCACAAAATATTTTCCATACAAATTTACTTCGTCAATAGGTATATCAGGAAAGCATCTTCTTGAACGTTCCCAAAACTTGAAAGAGACCCCTTGTTTTTTCCAAGAGTGTAAGATCGTAATCGGTACTTCAATTCCAGTGCATCTGGGTGGTCATGGAGCTCTCCATTTGCCTGCAGAGCACCAAAAAAATTTTCTAAAACTACTCTTGGTTTAGTCTATACGCCAAGAGGTATTCTGTGGAAAATCGTCTCCTAAAAGATCGTCAAATAATAACCGTAATAAAGTATTTGTCATGATTAGGGCTGTCAAAAATGTTCCGTGGGACAGTGGCGTACGCGAAATTAACTAATACGAGAAACAATAAACTGTTACAATTTATAACAATGTATGTAAAACTGACCCTCTTAACTAGCTTGATGAACTAGCTTGCTTATCACAAACTGGAGAAGATGTGTAGCCATTTTGCAGCATCAGGTATGTTTCTATGTTTGTCTCCATGAGTGATGTTCGCTTTGGTGAAAATATATTCTATGTTGAAAACGACCGTTCGACATACGTAAAATAGTCTTTGAACGCACTTAACGGATCTGGGGCTGCACCATCACATATTTGTCTTATTTTGGTAAAACCGGTGTCTTTATTTAACACACTTGCGAACTTTTCTTTAACGCGCTCATTTGTTGCGTCACCTATAGCGTGTAGCAGTAGATTTACTTCGTCCACTATTTGCAATGACTCCGCTAAAGACAACACACTGTTTTCTAATTTTTTTATGCTTACATGTAATGGTTTATAGTTCTTCGCAATATTTTTTTAAAGTTGTTGTAATGGAAATATCTTCGAATTTCGTCTGGCGTTCCTTAATAGCTGCAGCCTCATCTGGATTGAATTGTAGTATCACAGTTTTTATTTGTTGGAAATATTCGGCATAATCAAAAAGCTGCCTGCAACCATGTTCCCCATCGTGTAGGAATCGGCTGTGGTGGTTCAGGAATACCGAGACACTTGCTATGAAATGCACGGAGACGTTTAGGAGATTTAAGAAACACTTTTTTTTTTACTTGCTATCAATGCATCCACCTCTGGAAAACCTTTTCGAATAGTTTCTGCCACAAGATGTAAAGCATGCATTTTACACGTAACATGTATAAACGTACAACCTTATTCTTGCAAAGAACGGCCTACCGAACGCATTGTTATGGCGCCATCAGTCACAAACATCAACACTTGACTTTTTGACAGTTCAAATTTTTCTAACGTCTGCAGCACCACCCTGGTAATTGTTTCGCTAGTACACTGACTTTTGCTAGCTAGTAACAGTGGAACTATCGGTCTAAGAGGGTCCAGTACTCGTACTGTAACATTTAAAGTAGAATTGTATAAATGCAATTTTAAAAAATTGTTGCATTAGTAATACTTTAATCAGTTTAATAAATACATATGTGCTGATAAATTATCAAGAAATACATATAAAATAAACTGATATAAAGTATTATCAGTGATAATACATGAACTGAATTTTTTATATCTATTTACTTTACTGATTATAGTGGTTATCAGAAAATATAAAGTTCCAAAAAACAAAAATAATGTAGAATGCAAAGTAGAGAAACAGACATTTTTGTGCTTATTTGTATTTAGATGGAAAATCTGTAGCCAACTTTTTATATTGTTACGTGTTTGCTATCCACACAAACACCTCTACTCGTAGATTTGTTGATTGAAAGTCCAGGTAACACATTCACTACTTTATTTACTAATTAACAATTAACAACAATAGATTAATTACTGTCTTAACTATAATCACACTTGAACACATAAGTCTCTTTCTTATATCTTTACTCGTTCACGTTTAACTTAAGATTAAGTTTCGGCCCACCGTGCGTCTTATTTATACATCCATTCACACGGTCTAGAGCAGCCCAGAACATTCCCGGCCGTTCGCATACAATTCCAGTCTCATCGAACCAGTCTACACAGTCCAGTGGCGTAACAATATGTATACATTTCTTAATTTTTAAATTTTACCAATATTTCATTGCAATTAACTCATATTGTATGATACAGTCAACCCTTTTCTGCAACAATAGTTTAGTTTATTAGATTAAAGGAAAACCTATGCCTGGGGTTAACCTAATGTCAGTTTTTACTTTATCATAGTGACTAAATTAAGATGTTATTGTACACATACACTTGTACATTGTGATTGACATGTATACATTTATATGTAACAATTTATTTTATTTTGTACATTTTATATATTTGTGAGATGTCAAAGCACTACGGTGCATTTAATGACCAATAAAATCTATCTATCTAATAGTATGCGTGATTTGGTACAGATGCCAATTATGGAATGGATTATTTCATATACTTATATCACACAAAATACTTTCTGGTGGTTAAGATTTATAGTTATATATATCTAAGTTTATGTCAGTTTATAAATTTATTATTTTAAACAATTGCTTAAAAAATTTAGACTTTAGAAAATTTAGATAGTTTCCATGATTTTGTCCAGCTTAATAAAACTAGATTTTTTTGAAAGAAATAATTATTATTTGTCCATCAGGTGCGAAAAGTTCATGTTTGTCGCACGAGCTGTGAAAATAGTTGGCTGAGGCCTGAGGAAATAGCCGAAGCTAAACCAACATGATGGCGACAAACGTGCCTTTTGCACGAAGTACACACACTATTTTTTCTAAAACCGCATATGGAAGAACCCAAAAATACATTAAATTAGATTATCATTAATAATACAAAAATCAACATGCAACATAGAGGTAAGTAACTATGGAAACAAAATCATTTATTTACAGTATTGACAACAGAGCTGGCTGACCAAATTATTTTTGAGAAGTAGTTAAAACTACCTTTTTAAATGGGAAAATATTTTAAATAATGAGATTTAAATAATTTGAAAAAAAAAAAGTATTTTAGATAATAATTTAAGGTAAATCATTTATACAAATAAACATAAATATTTCTGACCAGTGAACAGTAATAATTTTTTTTTAGTTGTTTAAACATTTTTTTTTCCGGTTTCCCGATGCCGGTCAGTCCTCCCGTGGCCTCCGACGCCTCACGGGAGTCGCGCGGCGTCAACTACAGCCACTCCCCACATCCCGCAGGGTTAGTGACTGTAGATACCAGAATCGTGTGCCCTAAGCAGACGGAGAGAACCCAGAATGACCGCCTTCTGCATTTGACCTGCCAGCCACTCGGCTGGTTTTTGGCAGGCCGGTATGATCTTCAGTTCCGAGAGCAGCGTAGGCTTTATCCCTCCGAGTACACCGATAATAAGGACGACCATTTTGACCAAGTAGCCTGGGTACAGCACTTGGAGCTCGTACCGGAGATCGCGATATTTGGTCCGTTTCTCCTCCTCCTTCAAGGTGATGTTTTTCTCCGCAGGTGCCGAGAACTCGATGACATACATCACCTTGAGTTGATGGTCGAGGAGGACTATGTCAGGCTTGTTGGCTTGGATTAGCCTGACAGTCGGGAACGAGTAGTTCCAGTAAATCCGGCATTTCTCGTTCTCGACAACGGACTCGATATCTCCGGGGACGTAAGGCAGCACTGGTGTCTGGTCTACCCCGTACGAGTGCCTTAGATGGTAGTATAGCACTCGTAACGCCGCGTTATGTCGGTGGATGTAGGCCGAAATCGCATATATAGGGCATGCAGATAGTAAGTGCATGAGCGATTCCGGCGCCTGATGGCAGGTCCTGCAGTTGATATCAGGAACCTCTACACGCCACACGCGGCTACGGTAGACCAAGGTGTTGATAACACCATCTTGACAGGCCATAATGAATCCCTCGGTCTCCGACTTAAGCCCTGCTGACCTTAGAAAGGCGAAGGTCAGCCTGGTCGATAAACCCAGTGTTTCTATGTTCTTATAGAAGACACCATGCTGGGGTTTCTCGACGTGCTGCCGAAACAGTTTCTCCTGTTCGGCAGCTCTAATTCGGGCTTTCAGACGATTTGGCTGAAGTTCGGTGACTGACTCAACATCAGCACCTCGCCGGCCTCCTCGCCTGATGTCAAATGCGAGACCGAGTTCATCTGCGGCTCTTTTTGCTGCCTTGAACAATCCTGCTCCCACTCCTACAGTTTCGTGATGTTTTACGAACCGCAAGAGGGGATCTGAGCTCCTGAGGATGTTACATGCCATACTCAGTACTACTCTGCCATGCGTACACTCCAGGCTCAAGAGTCCTCGGCCCCCCGTTGACGTGGGAGGTACACACGAGGAACGGACGATCTAGGATGAATACTTCTGTGAATATTCATCATCTTGCGGGTATCTCTGTCTAATTGGCGCAGCTCATCTACCCTCCACTTTACTACTCCGAAGGAGTAGAGCAGAATCGGAACGGCAAGCATATTAGTTGCAGACACCTTGTTCTTCCCCGAAAGTTCGGAGGACCAAATCTTTCGGAGGCGGTGTCTGTACCTGCCGCGGAGAGATTCCTTTATTTGTGTTACATCCTGGATGTGCCTTTGTTGTACACCCAGGTATGTATAGGTCTCTCCGGCATCCAGATGTTTTAGGATGCTTCCGTCTGCGAGCTGCGCATCTTCAGGGAATTCCCCGCATCGTCCTCTCTTGAGGTGGACGACTGCACATTTGTCCAACCCGAACTCCATACCAATTGCCCGCGTATATTCTTCGACCACCCTAAGAGCGTTTTGTAGTTCGCGCTCTCCGGAGGCATAAAGTTTAAGATCATCCATATAAAATAGATGGGTGACCTTATGCCTCCCGTCCGGTATTATTATTATTATTATTATTTAAATGAATTTAAAACGAAGCTTAAACAGATAATCATAAATCAGCACAGGAAATTTTTCATGCCTCTGATGATAATAATAATAATTTATTGATGTGTCAGTACATAAAAATGTTTACACAAATCATCAAAGCAGTCCTAGATAAAAACGATTAAAATCCATCAATATAAAATTATTTAAAACCATTATCTACAACATCTGTAATAATAATAATAATAATAGTAATACTAATAAACGTCTTTATTTAAAAAAATTTGCAGCATACAATAAGGCGATAGCTTACTCAAACTTACCACATACCAAATAGAACATACATCAACAAAAAGCAGATGGCATTTTTTGTATCTAAATATATATATAGGGGCATTAATTAATTCAGTTATAAAATATCTTTACTTAATTGCTTCTAGGAATTAGATATGTTAGAAATAAAAATAGAAATCCACTATTTCACCCAAAAATTATATTTCTGTTAATTAATTTTATAAGAGTCGATTTAAAACATTATTTGGCGATAGCTAAACATCAACTGCCTGACTTATTCCCTTATTGGAATTCGCCAAGGCGTCTACGTGACTTTACTCATTTAATTCAAATAATATAATATTTCATAAAGATATCTTAAACATAGTATCATATTACTAGCCGCCGCTATTTAAGCAACAACAATGTTTCTCTTATTTTCTACACTTTTACACTCGACCATCCTGAACAGCTGCCTGTCCTCAGGCAGAAGGACCCTAAAGAACCACAAAGTCTACTATCGAAAATATCGTTATCAGGACTGGGTAGATTAAACCCGTGTGGCTGCTGCCACTTTGTCTTAACATGATTCACTCGGTTAAAACTTACCGAAAGCTGGACATCCTTGCCCGTGTGGCGTCAACCACCTCTCAAAGTTTTACCTAACTGGACAGCTAAGTCCGTGTGGCGACAACCACATCTCACTAATTTATCTAACTGGACAATCAAGTCCGTGTGGCGACAACCACATCTCACAAATTTGTCTAACTGGACAATCAAGTCCGTGTGGCAACAACCACTTCTCACAAATTTATCTAACTGGACAATCAAGTCCGTGTGGCAACAACCACTTCTCACAAATTTATCTAACTGGACAATCAAGTCCGTGTGGCAACAACCACATCTCACAAATTTATCTAACTGGACAATCAAATCCGTGTGGCAACAACCACTTCTCACAAATTTATCTAACTGGACAATCAAGTCCGTGTGGCAACAACCACTTCTCACAAATTTATCTAACTGGACAGTCAAGTCCGTGTGGCGACAACCACTTCTCACAAATTTATCTAACTGGACAGTCAAGTCCGTGTGGCGACAACCACTTCTCACAAATTTATCTAACTGGACAGTCAAGTCCGTGTGGTGACAACCACTTCTCACAAATTTATCTAACTGGACAGTCAAGTCCGTGTGGCGACAACCACTTCTCAAACGACAGACTGGACATGACTTGTCCGTGTGGTCACACTGTGGCCACTACTGTTTATACCTGGTAACTACGACTGTCTCTGCTAACTGCGAATAGCCTCATACGAACTGTATGTTTTCGCTAACTGCGAATGGTCTCATGTCAACTGCATGTTTTCGCTAACTGCGAACGGTCTCATGCGAACTGCATGTTTTTCGCTAACTGCGAACGGTCTCATGCGAACTGCATGTTTTTCGCTAACTGCGAACGGTCTCATGCGAACTGCATGTTTTTTAAAGCCTTCACTCAGGTCTTCTACCTCTTAGCGATCATTATACAATACTCGTCGAATACGAAATGGTCCCTTAAACTTTGGGAGCAGTTTTCTACTTTTACCCGTTGCTGGGTTATCCGTTTTTAGTACCATGACCACATCTCCTTCCCTATAGACTTTCGCCTTCACTCGAGTTCTGTCAAACTTTTCTTTTTGAGCTTTCTGCTCCTTTGTTATTCTTTTTGAGATATCGGCCCGCAATCTGTTAAGATCAATGCGGTCTAAACAATCTTTTATAGTGTTCAGTATTTTGGACTCGGCAATTGTTCGACCCTTATATTCTGCTAAAACTTCTAGTGGAGACATCTTAGTAGTTTTGTTTTTGGTGCCATTTAGTATACTCTGTATTTCTTTCACATGGGTGTCCCACAAGTCTTCCGGCTCTCCACCAGCCGTGGTTGCCAAACATCTCAGCACCGTTCTATTTACTCTTTCGCATTGTCCATTAGCCCTCGGGATTGCCACTGCGTTAAGTATGTGTCTAATCCCATACGTGGAACAGAACTTTGCAAATGTCTTAGAGGCAAATGCTGTACCTCTATCTGTCATGAGCCTAACTAGTACTCCAAATAAGCACATTATATCCATTAGGACCTTAATGACATACCGAACCTTTGTGAAACCACCACAAGAATATGTTGGTTCCTCTTTTTGCTGCACACAAAGGACCCAAATGGTCGAGATGTAACGTGTGCAATGGAACAGGAACTTTCTCGATTGGATGAAATTCCCCTTGCCTCTTCTTGGGGCATTTCTTATAATATGAGCAATTTAAACACGCTTGAACGTACTTTGTCACAAAACGTCTCATCTTTGTAAACCAGTAATACCTCTGCATTCTCTTCAGTGTATTTTCAACTCCAGAATGACCTGCCTGATCATGACACAGTCGGCAAACTTGCCATCTTACATTCCTGGAAACCACCCAAGCACTTTTACCATTTTCTAACTTTCTGTAAACTCGATCATCTTTCAACTCGTAGTTATCAAAATACATTTTCGTTTCTTTCGTTTTCTCTGAACTGGCTAAAACGGTTCGAATTCGAGCCACCTGCTCGTCCTGCAGCTGGGCTGCCAGTATCCAATCACTCTCAGTCAGATCAGCTTGGTTAATCTCCGGTAAGTTCACTGGTTGCCTACTCAATGTATCGACATGGGACATGCCTTTTCCTGCACGATACACAATTTCAAAATTAAAGTCTTGGACCTCGAACCACCACCTTGCCACTCGTGGTATTAAATCCCTCTTTGAAAATGCTGTTCTTAAAGCACTGCAATCCGTTGCTACTCGAAAAATCTCAATGACATCACCACTGCCATAGTCTCCAACTCATAGGAATGGTAAATTTTCTGTTCATACGTCGTTTGTATACTGAAGTACCCTATGACCCTCTTGCCAACACCGGACCATTGTAGTAATATACTGGCCACGCCACTGATACTGGCGTCCGTATGTAGTTCTGTTCGTAAGTTTGAGTCGAAGATATCTAATACCGGTCTCGACGCAAGAGCTGTCTTGATTTTCTCCATCGCACCTTCTTGTTCGGGTAGCCATTCCCATCTTACATCCTTACGAGTAAAATAGAAATCCACTATTTCATCCAAAAATTATATTTCTGTTAATTAATTTTATAAGAGTCGATTTAAAACATTATTTGGCGATAGCTAAACATCAACTGCCTGACTTATTCCCTTATTGGAATTCGCCAAGGCGTCTACGTGACTTTACTCATTTAATTCAAATAATATAATATTTCATAAAGATATCTTAAACATAGTATCATATTACTAGCCGCCGCTATTTAGCCCTGTTTCTTATTTTCCTTTTACAGAAAAAATTATAATTGAGTGGTTAAAAGGTTTAATTTAAGAATGCTAAGATAATATTTTTGTCTAACATTAAAGGGATGTTAGTTGGTTTTGTCAGGAGAATTTCAAAGGAAGCATTTATTTAACCTTGTATGGTCTCCAGTGTGTGTTTAGTAAAACAGGACCATAAAGATGTCTTAAAAACATAAACATGAACTGTGTCCCAGCAGACTTGAATTATACACATAAGTTAGTTAGACGGTATTGAGAATTAGTGTGTAAAACGTCTCATACATAATCATCTATGTTTTTGGTTTAATAAAAGGTTATAAAATAGTTTAACGCCCTTTTAAATTAACACCTGACAGTTTCTACGTACATATGTATTGACATGATATCTGCGACCCCCAAGGTAATTAATTTTGTTATCATTACAGTATGTATGTATGTAATATAAACAAATCACACAAAAATGTGCTATGCACGACTTGAAAATTCAGTTTATTATTTTCGGGTGAGATTTGACATACATACATAAAACTTTACAGAGTAGAGATAAAAACTGTTATTAGCATTGATATATGTGAAACTGGAAATAGATGATTTTTAAACCTTCACCAGCTATCTGTATGATTAAAATCGTGAAGTAGCGATCTTTAACTTGCTGAAATTGCAGATACACGAAACCCAGAGTTTTAAATTCCTTTCAAAAGATGGTGATATGAGTAGATCTGCTCTTTTATAATACCTCATACCTCAGCGATTTGGTTCGGCCCATTTATGAACCTGAATTATTTGGGTGGAAGAAAGATCCCATAGATTGGTCATTAATACTTTAAGGAATATCTTACACTTTCCGTTTTCATTTGAAAAGGATAGCAAAATAAAATAAACACATTGGGATATGTAATACTTGAAAACTTTAAGGTACCCACTTCAGCAAACTCTGAACTAGTTATAGCAAAAAAATAACCCTACCCTATTGAAATATATCGCGATTTGCAACATATTGAAATATTTAAATAATTTTAAAAAATACTTAAGTAATATGAAATTATTTAAATTTTCATTAATTATTTAAATAAAACTACTTTTAGAATCTAGTTAAGATAAAGTATTGAAATAATGTGTTTCAAAATTATTTAAAATAAACTACTTTAGTTAGAAAATATAGTTTAAAGAAAACATAGTCCATCACATTTGGAATCAAAACAAACAACAAAAGTGTAAAAAAACAATAAGTTGTGAAAAATTGTAATTCTGTGAATAAGTTAAAATGAATGGCAACTCAGACAGTGGCGAAGAATTTACAAATACTCCACCAGACTTGCAAGAGGAAGCTGGCAATGTTTCTCTGAATTTGTTACCTACAAAGTCAAGACAACGGTACGAAAACTACTATGAATTGTTAAATAACTGGAAAATGAATAAAAAAGCAAAAAAAACTCAACAGAAAATGTATTACTTGCTTATCTATCTGAAAGATCAAAGATTGTAAATGCAGGTACACTATGGTCTGAATTTTCAATGTAGAAAAGCACTTTTGAAGTGAAGGAAAATATTAATTTTGATAATTTTCATAACGTTTGAGCATTCTTAAACAAAATTCTGTAAATTACCTGCCCAAACTAAAACTTTGACTCAAGAACAATGCATTGAATTTTTTAAGGAAGCAGATGATTCGTAATATCTTATGATCAAGGTAAATAAATAAATTAAGATGAATTAATTATGTTTTTTTATTACCATTGCATTGCATGTTTCTCTTATTATGGGACCATACGGAACTTGTCGTCGAAATGAGTTGTTGAATATGAAACATGACCACATAGATAATAGTTGCGTTAAAACTGACAATCCGATAACACCAAACATGTAACAAAATTTTAAACAAATACCTAATAATTAATAGTTTCTCTGATGATGGTGTAATAAACCGAAACGTTAGAAAAAGAATAATATAATTAGTTATATATGACCGAAATCCTCAAAAAAAAACGATCAGATATTAATAGGTAATAGAGGAGACATATTGATTGTTACAGTTCCAGAAATAAAAAGCAATATTACAAGAACGTTTACAGTGACAAACAAAACAGTTGATGGATTGAATCTACTTAAAATATATAACAAATATGTTTCCCTTAGACCTACCCACATTCCTCATAATCGCCCATTCATTTATTACAAGAATAATCAATGCACAGTGCAATCGATCGGAAAAAATGTATTTAGCAAAATTCCAAGCAAAATAGCCACTTTTTTTAAACTGCCTGAACCTAATACATACACACAGGACATTGCTTGCACTGTAGTTCTGCAACCCTACTAGCTAACTCTGGGAGTGATTTGCTAACACTTAAAAAACATGGGAGGTTGGCGTTCTTCTGCAGTTGCAGAAGGATATATCGATGATTGCTTAACAAATATGATCGACATCCTGACAAACCAAAAACAACAGTCTAGTACTAGAGAAAATAGCACAACTGAAGTGTTAAATATTTCCGACCAAATAAATGAAATACCAGTTAATCTAAACAATTCCAATGAACCATCAACTTCATCTATAGAAATATGTTACCATGCTACTAGCACTTCAAACACTTACCGAATGCCTACAAATTCTGGTATTACTATCCATCATTGTGCTCAAGGGATAATTAACATTAATTACTATAATAAATAAATTCGCAAATTGTTACTACTTATGTTTCTTATTAAATCCTGTTTGTATTTATAAAATTAAAGATTTTTGTTATATTTTTCCTTTTTTTTTTGGATTTATTTAATGCTAGGCGAAAAACAGTTGTGTGTTACACATGCAGAAAACGCATTAGCAGCTCTTACCTCTCAGGTAATATCCGCGGGCTGCTAATGCTCATTTTCTGCCATTGTGACACAATATACTATTGTAGTGTGGTGTTATTTTTCGCATAATGCAGCTAATTACTTTTCTGCTTTACTTACACCGCCTTTCTGTAGGCTCAGGACATTTTTCTGCACAATAATCAGAAAAAGCCTACTTTTACACCAGTCTAGATCCTTAATAGCCTACTTTTACGTACTGTCGTAGAAAAAAATATTTATAAACCAACAGCTGTAGAAATATTAATTATCAATCAATAAAATAAACATTTCTTAAAAAGAAATAATTGATATATGTACAGGGTGTTTCGGATTTAAAGGGTGCATGTTAACCGTTTTTGACTGAACCATAGTCGGCCATATTTCTGCAACGGCAATAAATATTTTGATAAAATTTGATGTCAGTGGTGCAGTGTATAAAATAATGTAATATTTGATGGCATATTTAAGGTTATTCTACAATACATTTTCAAAAACATTAATTGACCAAAATTTAAATTCTATAAAAAGGCAATCATCTAACTAGCTTCACTAATTTATTAATTTTACTTAAATACCCTACACTAATTAAGCATCATTTTTTTGGACAAGAGATACACATTTATTCAAAAATTAATTGTTCGTGCAGGGCTGGACTCACTTAAAAATCCATGATTAAGAATTTTATTTAAATTTGTTACATTATGTAAATCATATTTGCCTAATTAGTGTAGTGTATTTAAGTTAAATTAATAAAATAGTGATGTTAGCTAGTTGATCGTCTTATTTGTAGAATTTACAATTTGGCCAATTAGTATTAAAAAAAAAATTTTTTAAAGAATAGCCATAAACGTGCCACCAAATATTATGACATTATTTTATACACTAATTCATTGACATTTTAAATGGTAACTTACATTTACCAAAAAATGATACACAGGGTGATGTTATCATCATGGAGAGAGAGCAACATTATAAAAATTGAGTGGTTCTGGAATTTTTACAAAATAAATTATGCTTTCGATAGGACTAAAAAGTATAACAATTGTTTGTACCAAATTTTATCCAAATATTTACAGCCATTCCAGAAATATGGTCGATTAGAGTTTAAGTCAAGAACCCTGTATCTCAAAAATGGTTCACATTAAATGGTAAGTTTGAGGGTGTTTGGAACTCAGTTAAGCGTGGTCTATCTTCCATAACACTGTCACTTTAAATCTGAAACACTCTTTATATTTATCCTTTAGAATGCTTATTTATTGATGATATATTCACGTTTACGATAGATTTAATTTATAACTATTATATTAATTTTGTAGTTTAGAGATCTATACAGACCTGTTATGAGTTCCATTATGGTCGAACTTCACCGATATAGGTTTTTCTGTAAATCCCCAATTGTTTATATTTAACTTGTGATCAACATTAAGTATGTACATTTTCGATGCAACAATGTTGCCAAAACCCGAGCCAAACCTATTAAACTTATATAGGGTGATAAGGCTGGTATAATTAAGAGAGAGACGTGATACGGGATGCTATCACAAGACGAATAGTTTATGAGCATCCTATATAACATTTCTCACTGCCATATGTCGAAAGTTGCTAAGCAATTTGCTCCGTAATTTATGTTGGGTTAAGTGACTGACAGCTGTACTCTTATATACTCAGTTTTTCATTCTAAACCATTTAGAAATGTAAAAAAAAATGATGAAATTGAAAAAGCACTTAATTCATTAATGTTGGTAAAGTATTCCAAAAATAAAAAGTAAATGAAACTGTAAGAAATGTAATTATGCTTTTCTGAAGGAATGTATTATAAAATTCAACAATTTTAAATTTGACAACCTTTTTTGAATTGAATATAATAATTAGGGTTGTACAAAAGTGATTCTTAACACAGGGAGTTATAGTAAAGAATCGAGCACGAATTGTAAATGATTGCTTTTTGTTGTTAGTTGCTTTCCAGCGTCCGCAATGGCAAAACTTTGACTTTCATTGCCTTTCTCGTGACAAATTCATAAAGGGTATAGCCGGATAAGCATAGTGGAAAATGCCCCAGAGCCAAATTGGACTTTCAATACATGGCTTGTTAGCTCTATATTAATAAACAATTTCTGCCGAGTTTTAAATTCGTACCCCTACAGTGGGGCCAGTTATGGAGGGAAATGTGATTTTCAGTTTTTATTTAATTTCGCTTTTCCTGATGCACTGAAAATTCTGAAAAAAAATCAAGGTCCATATAGTTACAAGGCTGCACGTCAGGAATTTTTTTCATATTTTTTGGCTTAAAATTCAGCTTGCCTAAAATTTTTGAAATATTGAATTTTCTTTTTTTTATGATTTTATCAAGTGACTATCTTTATTTTTTTTACAGTAATAACTACTTCATATGCTTGTTGGCTTGTAATTTTTTTCAGATTTTTTAAAATGGTGGGCCATGGTGTAAAAAATATAAACTCGATTTTGGGGTGTTTGGGGTCTTAATCTTTATTCTTGAATATATTGTAATTTATAATATTATCAATAGTGAATAGTGCATAAGTATTGTAGTAAGTATATATGTATACAATGGTATTACGTCTTCAATCTTCATCGCTATCATTGTTGATTACTGGATTTATTTGTTCAACATCGAAAAGTTTACTTAATATCTCTGCAGGTCTTACAATTTTGGAAATATATCGAACGTGAGATAAGTAGTAAATTATTGCAGCAATGTGTGAACAACACCCGACTGTGCGTCTACCATTTGCACACTCGCAGTAATATCGCCTCACTCCTCGGAAACCAACGGAAATTGGCTCATAATCTATAAAACATTTATAAGTTTTACTATTAATATGTCGCGACCTCACTTCTACTTTAATTATATTATTATTGTCTTTAACATAGGCCATATTGATGTTATTATCGGAGTCCATCAATTCTGCTAAATATATAGTAACAAAAGTTCGCTGGGTCGTTGAAGCAATTCACGGTGTAATCGGACAGAAATACCGACTGCTTCATCAGCAGTTGGATTACAAATTACTTCCTAGAGTCCGTGCATATTTTCGGATAGCTTGTTTTTTACAAAATAGATTTGGCAAACGTTTTTCAGATATTAATCTTTCCGAAGAAATTCTGTCCCAAATAACATCGCAGTAAACTGTGGAGAATACTTTAGCTTTAGAGATCGAGACGAAACATTGGACTAGGAGAAAGGTTTCATTTCAACAGTTGAAATCCTCAGACCTCCTTGATTTCCCAGAAATGACACAGAAGGACTTAGAAGTGAGGTCGCGACATATTAATAGTAAAACTTATAAATGTTTTATAGATTATGAGCCAAATTCCGTTGGTTTCCGAGGAGTGAGGCGATATTACTGCGAGTGTGCAAATGGTAGACGCACAGTCGGGTGTTGTTCACACATTGCTGCAATAATTTACTACTTATCTCACGCTCGATATATTTCCAAAATTGTAAGACCTGCAGAGATATTAAGTAAACTTTTCGATGTTGAACAAATAAATCCAGTAATCAACAATGATAGCGATGAAGATTGAAGACGTAATACCATTGTATACATATATACTTACTACAATACTTATGCACTATTCACTATTGATAATATTATAAATTACAATATATTCAAGAATAAAGATTAGACCCCAAACACCCCAAAATCGAGTTTTAATTTTTTACACCATGGCCCACCATTTTAAAAAAATCTGAAAAAAATTACAAGCCAACAAGCATATGAAGTAGTTATTACTGTAAAAAAATAAAGATAGTCACTTGATAAAATCATAAAAAAAAGAAAATTCAATATTTCAAAAATTTTAGGCAAGCTGAATTTTAAGCCAAAAAATATGAAAAAAATTCCTGACGTGCAGCCTTGAGACTATATGGACCTTGATTTTTTTTCAGAATTTTCAGTGCATCAGGAAAAGCGAAATTAAATAAAAACTGAAAATCACATTTCCCTCCATAACTGGCCCCACTGTAGGGGTACGAATTTAAAACTCGGCAGAAATTGTTTATTAATATAGAGCTAACAAGCCATGTATTGAAAGTCCAATTTGGCTCTGGGGCATTTTTCACTATGCTTATCCGGCTATACCCTTTATTACGTGGTTTCCCAAACATATGATGGAACCGTGATACAATGTTTTTTTGCCGAATGTGTTTGGTTGTTTGGAATGTGAGTAATTGTAAGTGACAAATAAAAAAAATTTAAGTTAAGGGTGTGCGATATTCCATATACACTTGAATAAGAACATTTTCATTACTGACCACATGACAAGTGCACCACCAGTTTTATCACGTTAAAGAAACAATTGAAAATATTATTATTATTAAAGTCAGAAATTACATGACAAAAAATTGTGAACAACTGTTAATGAAACTACGGATACAAGAAACAGTAAGGTGAGAAATGTTTATCAACGTAAATATGACATTACAGATTTTAATAGATGTCCCTGGTGTTCTGTTGCAGAGAAATTTAATAATGCTTTAAATAAAAATCCGGATTATCTGCAACTACTTGGTAATGAGTGACTAAGTGACGATTGCCCTACAAATAACTCCAGAAATATTTTACATATGCGATTATTACATCTTTGAATGTAGAACGTTCATTTTCACTAATACAGTTCAGCATTCACATTGAAGCGTAGAAGCACACCATAGTTCTCCTTATGCCTGTGGTAGTAATTTACCCAGCCGTTCATGTCAACAAAATAAGTGCTTTTAATTATTTCTAATCCAAGCAAGGTAATGCTACTTCAATTAATCACTTCTGTGCAACTCTAATAATAACATGCACAGGTGACTGATGTGGATTTAAATTTTGATATAAATTCTCACGAATATTAAACCTAATTAGGAACAATTTAATTTATCTTTTATTTAAAAAAAAAAAATACCACGAGAATATTTTCAACTGTATAACCTTTTGATGTGTCCATGTCATTCTGCTATGCTATTATATAATAGGTTTAAAAATATGTTGTTTCTTTGCTTATCACTAATTTCTTAACATTCTTCGATTTCATTTGGGTACAATATTAATGGTGCATGTCATATCCACATATTGTCCTTCGAATCTTGAATAATTTGTAAAAATAATTATGCATATTACAAATTTACTAATAATTTAGGTGCATCAGCTGTCAGTTGATGCCTTAAAATCAATGGAAGTCTGAAGCAGTTTGCGTCAGAGTCCTACATGAATCTTGCAAGTCCATGTTATTGCAACAATATTAAAATAGACTATACCAGATAATTTTTTTTACCTTAGAAATTATATGAAAATGTTTAATTTATATTCAGATAATTCATGTATTGAAGTAATTTGTAAATAAATTTTTTTCAGATGGATGAAAAATTGCCATTTCAAATCCATGGAATTGTTAGTTCTGATTCGGATAGTGATATAGAAAGTAAAAAAGAATTTGACGAAAAGTACTATTCATTAAAACCTCCTCCTCTCGATTATGAAACAATTAAACATAATATAGTTAAAATATACCCTAAAGAGCCTTCACCGGTAACTAACGTTTGGGAAGAGCGTATGAAACGAATGGCAAATAATATTAACAATAAAGGTGAACAGAAAACTGAAAAATCTGAGGTGGCAAAGATTAAAAGGAAACGAAGGAAAAAACCAACCAGTAACCGCAATGTCAAACAATTGTCCGTAAAAGAAGCTGAGGAAATTCTAGGTTATAATATTAATTATATGGCTGATAATACAAGGGCAGAAAAAATGTTTTAATATACATGACCAATTTAATGCTCATGGCTGTAGCAGTAAAGTGTCATTACACAATAAATCTGTCGATAATTGGCATCCATTGTTAACTGACACTGACATAAACAGTTTGGAAAATAAAGGTAATGACGCCTTTGTAAAGACTGAAGCTAAAAAAGAAAAGAAAGAAAAAGGCAAAGACCAATTCCAATAATTTAAAAAATAAAATGTTAACTGAAATTTCTACAGCTAGTTCTTTTGTTGGCATAAAAGAGAAGAGCTCCTCGGATGCATCAGTAAGAGATATTCAGTTAGATATCAAAGAATTAAATAAAGTAAATTGGGAATTAGATAAATTAAAAAGGCGGAATTTTTGGCATGTAGGATTGAATAAGCATACGATTCAAATGGAAACAGAAAGACTTAAACGAAAAGAAAAGGCCATGTATAAAATTTGGTACAAACAAGGCATGGCTCAACGATCTAATCATTTTAAAGATGCGTCTGTTACACAAATTAACAAGTTTGACATAATTAAAGATAATTCAAAAAGTAAGACAAAAGCTAGAGAAACACCAAGTATAAAAAATCCAGAAAATATTCAAGGTAAAATCAAAACAAACCATAGTAAAAAACAAAATATCAAACCCATTCCTATTCATATCAATGTGGAAGGAATTTTAAAAACTGAACAAAAAAGTCCCATAGAAATCAAAGGAAATACCAAAAAGAAAAAATCAAAAGTCACAGCAATATGTACAGAAACTTCAAAAAAGACTGAAGATAAAATAAAAACAAACATAGAAATAAAAAATAAGACCAAAAAGGAGAAACCAAAACCTAAAGAAACCCGTATAAAAATCCCAGCATACATTCAGCATAAGGCAAAAACAAATCTAGGCAATAAACAAGATGTCAAACCTCATAATCAGACTAATTTTAAGGAAGTAACTAAAGAAGGGATGAAAAAAATAACAAAATCCAAGGATAAATTTCCAGGAAAATCAAAGAAATGTGTTGTAAATGGAGAAAAAACAGAAACTAAGTGCCGTGATGAACCAGTTGATATAGAAATGAATCATCATCTACAATATTGTAAAAATAATTCTAGAATTGAAAACGGCACTTCGAAAAATGTCTGTGTAAATACCAATAATGTCATAGGCGAAAGTAAATGTACAGGCATGATGGACAATATTTTTGATAAAGAATTTAGAGATTTTATTCAAAATAGCTATGCCTATGACAATTATGATATTTCTTTCATAAATAACTTCAATTATGAACAGATACATCAGGCTTTTAGTACATACCAAGAAAAAATAACAACGGTCAAAATAGAAAGTCTATCCCAAGAAAATAATATAGTTAGTAAAGATGAAAATAAGATAAAGAAAAAGTTGGAATTGGAACAAAATAATGCTGGAGAAAATAAAAAACTTTTTACATTGTTTGAAAAATTTAAGCGATGATATAAAGTGTTATTATTATGAATTTGAGGGATGTAATTTTCAACAGTATATGGATTTTAGAACGAGATATCTTTACACATCTTTGCATAAAGCTGTCGAGGTTGAAAATGGGATAAGTGGAAACAAAAAATCTGAAAAGGAACAAAGCAAATATAACTTAATATCTGCCACAAAGTTGAATTTAAATGTAAATCATTTAAATCAAAATAATGTTTTGCACCAGAGTTTGAGAAATGATTCTAGATATTACTATGATTATACAGGTGAAAATTTTCAACCCTATATGGAATTTAGAGAAAGATACCTTTGTATGTCTTTGGATAAAGCTGCCGAAGCTAATACGGCTGAAGTCAAAATAGGGACCAATGTAAACCAAAAATCTAAAAAAAGAGGAAAGTAAATATGAGGTACACGTTACGGATAACCAAAATAATGTTGTTAAAAATGCAGTAATTTTGCATCAAAATACAAAAATAGAAAGTAAGGAAGGAATAGCAGAAAACACAAATATTGTACCAATTACTACACAATGTGCTATTCAGGAAAATTATTCGGACAAAGCATATATTAATTCCCAAGATTGCATATTGCCAAGAAAAATTACAGATGACAATAGTTATTCAACGTTACTCTCAAAATTAGTGCATTTAGCAGTTATATTACTTTTAGCATATTTTGCAAAAATTGTAATTAAGCATATTGGGCAGTGGTTAGTTGAATATTATTATATTTGTTTCATTGTTATTTTTTGTGTTTATAAGATGTGAAAAACATTGGTGTAAGGGTATTTAGTTTGTGTTACTATATTGACTGCACAATTTACCAAATGAACATTTGACTTTTTATATTATATTACTTTGTGATTTTTAATTTGTCAAATATGGGTTCTTTTTGTCGTATTTTGAATAAAGTTTTATATCAATAAAGCTTAATTTATTTATACATACTTGCTTATTATTTATGATAATTTTAAATTTTTTTCCCATATTAATGTAATTTGTATTAAAAAGTTTACATCAATAAATCAATAAGCAATAAGTAAATGAATCAGTTTTTTCTGAAACACCATAAGTCAGTAAAGGCAATTTTTTGGAAATCGAAAAACCTCCTATAGCCAGTGACTTAGAATATTTAAGCTCTGCATTGGCTATGACAGACATCAAATCAACTTTATGGAATATGCTGACTTGTGGTATTTTAGCACAAATGGATGAAAAATAACGACCGGCTTGACAAACTACCATGTTTAACTCATTTTGACCTAAAACTGGCTAAGTATGTTTAAGAAATAACCAATTCAAATGTAATACTCCTTTTAGGCTAGACTTGCACTGGAAGCGTGTATGTGTGAACTGTGGTCTGCATCAATACGCACATCTACGCGCGATCAGTCCCAACTGCTGGCTTTAGATAGAGCCTAGAGCCTTCAAAAATGTTCATAACCCACATGACCAATTAGTTCCCTTTAACAGCATCGTTGAGTCGCCTCATCAGCAAAAGATATATATAAACTTTATTAGCATAGCTCTTAATACACCAAAAACACAAATAGCAAAATCTTACAAAATTACTTAATATTACAAGTATTACAAATACATAGCCAAATACTTATTTAAAAACTTCTTTGTGTTCCATACGAAGCCGTTTAAAAATGCACTCATTTCTACATTGTTTTAGCTTATTTGGCAAGTCATTAAACCAAATTAACCCTTTCCCTATTAGAGTATTAGACCTTACATATTCAATTTTAATATATAAATCATTATTTATTGTAGCCCGTGTTTTATACGAGTGTAAATTGATTTATGTAGTTTAATTTATTAGTCGAGTAATTTGGCATCTTTTCAATTTTCATTTTAAATACAAATATTAAAGTATTGTAAATAATCCTCTGTTCAATATTCATTAAGTTCAATACACAGCATAGTATTGATTGATGTATATCTATTACAACTTAAAATGGCTCTCGTTGCTCTATTTTGCACTTTTTGTAATGATTGAGTTTGACATTTAAGGAAAATAAGTGTAGTACAGAGCTGTCACATATACACTTAGAAAGTACTTGAAGTATAATTATCAAGTATTCAAATATCAAAAAATTACTTGAAGTATCAAGTACAGTTTTTCTTAAAACATATTTCAAGTCTGTCCTCTTGAAACTTACTTGATTTATCGCCAAGTAATTTACTGAAGTAAAACAACAGTACTTGAAGTATGCTTCATAATTAAGTATATAGAATACTTAAAGTACATGAAATTATTTTAAGTATTACAAAAATTCATAAGTAAAAATCAGTCTGATTAATTAAACTGAAAGACCGATTCTGTTACGTAAGTTATGGGGCTGTATAAGATGTGCTCTGTAGTCTTAAGTCTGACTTGAGTTTCCTTAAGTAAGCGCTGTAAAAAAAAGTAGGATGGTCAAAAGAGAAGGTAGGTACAGCTGCCGCAACAAAGGTTTCCACAAGTCATTTGTGATTTGAAAGGGAACATGTATCCTTTCTCTCTTCTATAACGAATAAAATCTAAAGATATAAATTACGTCCTTCCGCACAACGCGTGCGTTCATTCAAGTAAGCAGATATAGTCTAACAGCCAAGCTTTTTTATAAAGTTATACTTTTTTGAAATTTTATTTCGTATTAATTTGTCACTGCAAATTTCAAAAAAGCGTAACTATAAAAAGTAGAGATGGGTTTACCCCCGGAATTTTGAAAAATCCCATTCCTCCTAGTCGAGAACTCCTGGGATTTTTATTTTTTAGGTTAGACTATAATGAAAACTCTGGGAGCTTTACAAAACTCTTGGGAGTTTTTAGAAAAAAAAGTGTAATTTTGTATTCACCGTATTCTTCTCAATCCAACAATACCAAATAATCATATACAAGATAAAATAATGCGTGACATCACTACATTTAGCAACTGATTGATGATGTCATGAGTAAATAATTTAAGTAGACGAGTTTTGAAAAATTAAATTGAGAAATACAAAAACAAAGAAAACTCGTGAAAATAAACAAAGATTTTAGAAAGTAGCATATTTTATTTTATTTGTTCTAAACAAGTTTTGCATTACATAGGCCAAAAACACAGTTTTCTAAAATTACTATTTTTGTCCCATCATGAGTACATATTTCTTTAGTTGTCGTCCTCAAAAGGTCTTGTAGGTTTTTTCTGCTCAACATTATGGTCAGCAATGTCTGTCAGTGCACTTGCTCCCTCCAAATCCATATCTGTTGCGTTCGAATCACAATTATCTTCTTTATCGCTCTCATCCTGCTTCGCATCGTTCTTATCCTTGTTCGCATCGCTCTCATCATCAACTAGGTCACTTGTGTTATACTCTGACTCGTATTCTCACTATCTAAATCAATAACATTGTCATTGTCATCTGGCGGTTCTTCTGTATCATCTGTCTCTTCTGGATTTTAATTTTCCTTACCCGTCATCCATAGCTCTCAAGTCAATTAACACATTACTCAAATTATATTGTACAAATACAAGTTTCTAACGTAAGCCTATTTTTTCTTTAGTTTCTATATTGACAAAAATTTTAAAAATTTTCACATCCGCCAGTTGTTGCTGGAAACGAAAGTAAGCGACAAGCTATCTTACACAATACTTTATTAGGGTAAAACCCTTTCCATCATGTTGTACCTTCCATTCTCTTGGCTGATTGGAACAGAGCTTTATTCGAGAAGTCATTTGTCTTCGCTCGATATTGTGCAAACTCGGCTGTTAATTGTTTCAAATCCATATTCATTTGTTCTGCCATATTCCTGAGAAACATAAAAGCAACATTGACGTCTTCATTAGTTAAGCCTTTTTCATGTAAGTCTGGTTCCAAAAAATGAGCGGCTATTTGTACATCATGGGACACGAAATCTTTTCAATTTTGAAGACAATCTAATATAATTTTTCTTTCATTTAAAGCAAACTGAGGTATTGCCTCATGAAAGGATAATTCAATATGATTTATATGTGTCTTTGCAGAGTTCATAGAAGCTTTATCTCCTTCTAAGGCTGTTACTAAAGTAGCTAGTGGAGTTAAGATGAATAGTGACTTTTCAACTCTCATTCAGAATGTTTCTTCAGAAAGCAAAGTTTTTTTATTTCAGACTATATGTTTGTAAATAATAACTGGTGAAAACAAGCTGCCTGTAGCATTTTATTAGCCAACAGGCTTTTAAACATAATTGTATGAGTATTCCACGGGTACTTTCAATGTAGGGTAACTTTGATTGGCTCTTTCTTCTTTCAATCGAGTTAAAACGTGACGTGGTAAATGTTTATTATTAAAATACATCACAACATTTTTTGCTTCAGAAACAGTTCTGTGGATAGAAGGAATTTTGGAAACCAAATCTCTCGCTAGCAAATTAATACTGTGTGCTAGACCATATGCAATAATCTGAGGATATTTATTCCTGAATAAAGGCCAGCTGGCTCTCATATTTGGAGCATTATATTATCAGTTACAATGGTGTGTACCTTGTTGCTCCCAATTTCCTCCATCATACTTTCAATTCCGTGAAAAATATTGTGCACTGAATATGTACAATCGGTCATTCTTTACAACAGCCACTTCTGCCTGACGAAAAAAACAAATACAGATTACGATGCTCCGTCATGTTAGGAATACATTCCACATAATTATATGTTGCGCTTATGATGGGAAATGCCACAAAAAAAATAATAAAATTTTTCAATGCGTTTGGTGGAATTTACGATAACCCTCATACGGCGCGTTTAACTTACACATATACATTCTATATCTGCTTTATTGCCTTGGGTTGACAGCGCCGGTACAATTAACTATTAACAACTACGTATTTCCCTTGCCCTAAAACATAGTACGAAAATACGATATTGCAAATATCTTTCCCTTGCCCTTTAATTTATTCTATTCAAGTCTGACATTTATCTATTATGTGAATGATAACACGACACAATCACTTATTTCCCTTGCCCCAAAACAGTGTGAAAGTACGAAATACATTTGCGCAACATTTCCTTTGCAGCAAATGTCTTCTATAGAGACACTTTACGCGTGTGTACAAAAAAAAAAACACAGAAAAACATAGAAGTGGCTGTTGTAAAGAATTACCGTACAATCCTTCATTTGAACAGTGTTAACAAAAACAGGAGTAGGTGTTGTAACAACCACATTTGTTACGGACACTCCATTAACATCAGTCCAACTTTCCATCATTAATGCAACGGATTCAGCTGATTTAATTTTTTCATGAAAAATCTTTTGACACTTTCATAATTCAAAAGAATTCCTCCAGTGGTTTTTCTAAATGGTAGAGTATACGATGGCCGAAGTTTATGAATAAACTCCTGAAAAAAACTGTTTTCTACAATACTCATGGGACACTCCATGGCATAAATTGCTCTGGAAAACAAAACATTAAATTATTACACTTCTTCAAGCATTGTATTGAAGAAAGGATCTATAATTTGACTACTACTTGCAGTGCTTTCTGATCTTTTTGAAGTACTTTTGGCTGGTAGTGTCCCCTTCTGAATATTACTAGAGGATCTGGACATTTTCATCAATTTCCCTTGAACATGTGTTGGAATTTTGTGGCAGTTTTTTACATAGCGTTTCAGCTTTTCTGTATTCGCTAGATATTTATGACGACAGAATTTACATATTGCATATTTTTTTCCATTCTTATGGATAACATCAAAGCCCCTCCAAATTTCAGAAAGGTGTCTCACCATGGCTCACCAAAATCTGAAAATATAAACAGTATATAGTATATGGTGAAAACTGTGAGAAAAGTCAATATTAATGAAGCAAACCTACCTACTCATGTTCACAAACTTAATTTACTACACCTACCTTTCCTTTATCTCTGACACCGAGTTATAATATAATTTACTTTATACAACTCGACGACAACTTAAATTTCGGCGAATATGAATTGCATTATAAAGCGAAGTGAACAAAGAACAGAAAAAAAAGAAAGCGAAAATCAGTGATAAAAATTATAACCTCACACAATTGCTGTCATATGCATTTGACATAAATATTAGGGGCATTTTCAAATTTGTTTAATTTTCTGGGGAACTGGGATTATTCCCGGGAGTTTGAAATTTTTCAGAAAACTGTCGGGAATATTCCTTTTGAGGCAAAATTCCCTTCCCGGAAATATTCGCAATTGGGAATATTCCTGCGAACCCATCCCTAATAAAGAGCATTTTTTTTTACAAAATTTGAAATTTGTTTACATTTTCCACTCGATTCTGAAAAAAAAAATGTTTTGTAAATATTTTACAATTTTTTTTAATAAAAATAACCTGGTGAGGCACACAATTTTTTCAAATTTTTTCCCACATTTCAATCCTTTCTTTTTTGCCAAACTTCATTTAGTTTTAATAGTTATGCTTTAAATTGTCGCTTGGGTCCCATGCTTCGGTACTAACCTAAATTTCACCACTAGCCAGTAGCCACCACTGATACTACATACTTACTAATATTGAGCTGTTTGGTGGGCACATCTCCGTATAAATTAATGTATTGCGAAATATCTCACAGCCGTTTAAAAATATTATATCGCTTAAAAATAAGTAACAAGAAATATTTTACAAGTTTCTTTATTTTATATTATGCTTAAGTCATTATTTTAACCTATAGTAACCTTAAATGTTTTAAAATTTTAATTTTTTGTACTAGATAATTAATTTTAAAATAAATGACAAATTAGTGCCTCTAGTATTCCAAAGAATAGATACAAGTCAGTTCTTAATTACGATTTATTTCATTATCTCAATTTTTTTCTTTTTAAGTTTGGGCTTCTCCCTTCTCTGAATAGATATTTTAGGCTTAATAATCTTTATGAATAATATTCACTGACAATAAATTCAGTCAAACCCCTAATATGTACTGTTTAGTCTTTAAAAATAACTGTTCTTAGTGCATCCTCGGGGATAATTTCAAGTAGTACAATTGCTCCATCATTAAAAGTAAATGCTACACCACCATCAACCACAAGCGATGCGTCGAAGCAACTTGATTTAACCTCGATTTTTGTTGCAAAACCTCTGGATTTTATTCCTTTTGGTTGGGGCCATACTCCAGCTGATATTAAATCACGAATTGTAAAACCCATTCGCTTATCATCTAAAACCAGATAATAAATACAGAGGTCAAAGCATGGATATGTTATATATTTTAAAGTCATTTTGCTATATTTATTTTCTTTTACAAGAAATAACATGAATGGTTTTGCCCTGGATAAAATTACATTTTAATAAACAATAGCATTTATTTATTTATTTATTATACCTTCCTCAACAAGCTAAGCCCAATTACAGACGAGTATTTCGTTACAATATGTTGCTATATAAACTATTTAAATATTCAATATACCTAAAACTAGTTAATTAAATATATCTAATAAATTGTGTTCACAATTATTATTACAACAGTTCTGACAAGATGATTTTTAAAGCATTTAAATTTGTAGAAAATACACTGTGTCCCAAATTGGGGGTACATGCATTGCTATCTCGGTTATTATTAGAGAAACGGTTAAATGGGCTTTTTTTTGAAGAATTTTATGACCGTTTCGATGCCATTTTTAAATTTGGCCTAACTCTGTTCGTCTTCCAGATATTTTCAAAAAAATGTAAAGGTGCATTTTAAATACTTCCCGTATCTGTCTAATTTGATGACTGGTGATATTTTAATAAGTATATTGTTAGGACACTTTTTTAAGGTACTTTCGTTGACGTTACCAAAAAATGTCTATCGTCATTTGTTTTTGAGTTAATGCCACTAACTTTGCCACTAACAAATTTAAAAACGGCATCGAAACGGTCATAAAATTCTCCAAAAAGTCCCCATTTAACCGTTTCTCTATCTCTAATAATAACCGTGATAGCAATGTATGCACTCCCATTTTGGGATACAGTGTATATCACAATTGTTACTTTGTATTTTGTTGTAAGAATCGCACATTTTAAACAGTGGAGAGTTCAAATGATTGTTGGTATGAGTCAAATCAGGTAAGTAAAAGAATTTCTTGTACAATGAGATGGGACATTAATAGACATTAAGGATGAGAACTCCGAATCATCCACATTTCCGTGTAGTAGTTAATGTAAATATACAATATATTTAATGTTTCGTCTTTTTGCTAGCGTATAAGAAAGATATATTTTTTCAATAGGTGATTCGTGGGTATATTTCGATCATATGTCGTCTGTATCTTTAAAATAAATGTATCTTAAAAATTTATTACTTTGAATCTTTTCTATGGTACTTATATGACATTGGTAGTGGAGACTCCATATAATAGATGCATACTCTAAAAGACTTCTAACATATGACATATATAATTGTCGAATACATTTGATATTCGTGAACTGCTTACTATCGCGAAATATGAAACCATACATCTTAGCATCTTTTTTGTACATGATTGTTAAAAGTAAGTGCTCGATCAAATGTAACTCCCAAGTCTCTCATTTTCTTAATAATTCATTCCAATATTGTGTCATTTATAGTATAATTATAAACAATTAATGGTTTTTTTCTTACATAGGTCATCACATTACATTTTTGTATATTAAAAAATAATTTATTCTTAACTGACCAGTTATAAACATTATCAAGGTCTGATTGCAAATTTAAATAGTCTGTGATGGAATCTATGTTTGCATATATTTTTAAATCATCTGCAAACAATAAATATAATGTAGTTTGTATTTCTTTTGTTAAGAATAATAAGAACAATAAGGGACCCAGATTGAATCCTTGTGGAACCCCAGATACAGCAACAAAATGATCTCTTAATCGATTACTTAAGCACAATGAGTAAAGATATTTACTCCTTAAGTAAGACGTCATAAATGTAATTAAGTTAATATAGAAGCTATATTTTTTGTACGTCATCTAGGAGAACATTACGTGAGATAGTATCAAAAGCTTTCATGAAATCTGTGTATATCATATCTACTAGGTTTCGTCTATTCAATGAATCTGATACAAACTGCGTTACATTGATGACTCGCTGTCGACTTATATTCCATGAATACGAAAATAAGAAAACGAAAAACAGTCATGGTTCAGTTTTAGGTGATAGGAAGTTGGCGCCAGGGTGCACTAATAAATATCAATCACTGTAATAAAGAACAAGGTCAATAGAAAAGAAATGCTAGCTATAAAGTTGCTTCATCATGCATATCTGTTGGGGAATCGGTTAATCCCAATTACCTTCAGAACAAAATGTAAATATTTATTTCAAATTAGAAACATACCGAGAACCAATTGATGTGTATTTATTGTGGAGATGCGTATAATGAGTTTTAAACAAAATATATAAAACGGCCGTCATTATACAGTGAACTAAAGAGGAAAACATAATGGTCGAATCAAAAATAACCTGAAAATGGTAGCTCTTAGGAAAAAAAAAATAAAATGCATTAAAATTACTATATTTTTCATAATTATGCTGTAGCAGGTAAGAAGAGACGTAATTTAAACGCATGAGTAATACAGGACTTATTGAGCTTATAGAAACTTCCAATCCAATATTACTCATCATTATATGGTTATTGGAGACTTTGTTGCTGTATGTTACTTCGGTAATACATATCTCCGTAAAGAAATCCTGATGATAAATATAATGTTGCTTCATGTACCTCAGGACCAGGGACCAGGTGGACAGCACTGAATGACCTTGGTCTTTAACTTTTTGATTTATTTTTAATTAAAATAAAAAAGTAACTTTATCACTATTAAGTATTATTATTACCTGGTGGAAATATTAAGTTTTTGTTGTAAATATCTGACAAAACTGCAGCAAGTCCATCCTTTCCCTCTGTTGCATCAATATCGATTAATCTTAACAGTTCTGCAACACTTTGTGCAGGTAATCTGTTAATACTCAAATGCCATGAGGTGGAACCAGTACCAGTAGATACACAAATACCAGAACACTTTAAGTTTGTTGTTTCTGTTGAGCCATTTAATCTTAATTGGAGATGAGACACTCTGGCAGATAAAGTTTCTCCCATAAATACCTGAAAATGTCAACACATACTACATAAAAATGTGACATATCAATTTAAATGCTTAACTCCTTCAAGACCTGTTCACCACAAGTGGCAATAAAGCCCTATAAGATGCAATAGGCGACAACAAATTATATTTCTGGAATTTCCTGATGTAGTTTTAAGTTCGATATGACAAATTTGTACGAGGAGAAAATTTCAACTGGCATGAAATTAATTATTATTAATTCTAAACTTGCAATTTCTGAATGTTCTTCTTGGTAACATTCATTTTGATTTAGAGTATGTATAACATTGCTTATAATATTGGAACGTAGGGCTATTGAAGTTATGGTAAGTTAAATATTAATTCCACAATACTTATATACAATATTCTTTACTCTCTTTAGAATATCAGTGCATATAATTTGGAAATATTCACTGCCTTTCCTTAATATTTTTATAATCAAGAAAAAAATATAAAATCATACTTTTTATGTCTATATTATGACAAAGTGTATTATAATGTAAACTAAATGTTTAGGCATCTGTCGAATTTGCATGTGCAAATTATAAATTCATTTAGCTACTTCCTAGCTTCCTTGATCAATATTATTAAAGTCAAAATAAGTACATGTTTTCGCATCATTACATATAATTTATCCGCACGTCTTAAGGGGCCTAGTCGGGAAAAAGCTTCGGATAACTGTGTCACTATCTAGAAAGTTTTTATACATGCGCCGCTGAATAATTTTGCTCTTGACTATACCTTCACTGGACATTTTATTCACCGACTTCATTGAGGTGCGATTCCCGATAGAGGTAACACTTCCTTGCTCCATTTGTAGTGACAAAGATACTTATTTAAAAAATTCATTTTAACCAAATAGTACGGAATAAAAGTTTGAAACTTGCTGAGCATAATTATGAAGATGCATTCTAGAAGACATGTATGAATTTTACCTCGAATTTTACCGATTGATATCATAATTCAGGAGCTAATCACATTCAAATTTCACTTATATTTACAGTATAAATTTTCCCTACATAAAGTGAAAATTAATTAAAATAGATATACATGTACCCTCTAGTACACTTTCAACTACTGATCCTCCAAATTTGGTGTAATTTGACCAAACCGTATGGAAGAAATAAATTTTGAAAAATTACCTTACAAACACTGGTTCGATTAGCCCTCTTAACTAAAAATTATAAAAACAGTGTGGCGAAAAATAAAAAATAAACCAAAATAAATAATTATTTGAAAAAAAAAAAATTTTTTTTTTTGTAAAATTGTCTTTATTATTATTTACTACTATGTTACCCTCCATAGCAAAATAGGGTACCGACCTAAAATTTTCACAAGTTAGCTGACTGATAATACTTATTTTTTTTTCTATGCGGTTACTGTGCTTCTGACTTGTGGCGCGGTTTTTAGAAATGGATTTATTTGTAAACAATTGCTGGTTGATACCCCGTTTTACTGTGGAGAATCACATATGCTCTTCAGCTTCCAAAAATAATTTCTTTCTCTCATGTGTTTCCTTAGTAGTAGAGATGGTTAACTGATTAGGTTTTTTATTATTTTTGAAACAGACCTATTTCAATTGAAGTAAAAAGCTATTCTTACACATTTATACACAATTTGAAAACTACATAGCATTGTATACTTTATTAAGAAAAGAGAAATACAAAAAGAAAAAATAGCTGAAGATGCAGAGAGTCTCAAATTAATCGTTTAGTTATGCTGATATTTTCATAGCAGAAATAAAAATCCTGTACCATTTTTGTATCACCTCTAAAACAAGTTATTAAATTATAAAGTAAAAAAATGACATTGAAGAAAATATAGTTTTCATGTACTACTCAACTATCCTAGCTTGGCACTTAAGCTTGGATGTGCAATGGTATAAACTCCGTCCTTTCAATGTAGAGCAGTTGGTTCGTGTCTATGTGCTACACTATAATATTTCTTCTCTGTCTGCACAGCCAAGTGCCAAGCTAGGATCATAGAGTAGTACTTATTTATTTTTCTTTAATGTTGCCTTTCAAGATCAGAATCGAAAGAACTTTGTTGCCCCCTTTTTTTAAACATTGGAACCATTATCAAATGCATGTAATAATTTGGAAATAAATTAGTTAATGTTAACATTACCTCATTCAGGGCCAGATATGGTAAAACTTTGACGCCATCTTTATTTTGAACAATAGAACCTGGGATGTCATTATCAACTGCGTGTAAATAATTTGGAATTAAATTTTCTTCTTCACTTACTACAAGAGTTATTCTAATCCGACTTCTCAGTAACCATTCAAAATTTCCCTTAAAATCATACATTATAATTGAAAATTTATTGTAAGAAAGTGATTTACCATTTGCAGCCTTCCGATTGCTGCCCTGATGTTTGTAGAATATTTTTTTTGGTAGACACAAATGTCCCTCTGATCTATTTGGATCAGAGTTAAATCCTATCACTGGCTTTTTGTTATCCTTTACCTTACTAGAGGCTAATAAAAATGTTCCATCACCTCCTATTGGTAGAATAATGTCAGCCTTTTCAATTTTATCTTCAGTATAGTTAAATCTGTTTAATATATATATTTTTTCACGTTATCATATTTGTTAAAATGTTTTCTTACCTATTTGCAACATCCACATCCATGCCCATATTTTTTAAGGTACTGACTACATTTTTTTCAAAACGTTTGTGTAAGTCATGAAAATATGTTAGTTTTTCAAAATTTGTTCCTCGTTTCCTAAGAAAATTCTCTAATTCGCCATCACTTAACTTTGCATGTTTCTTCTTCTCAAATTCATACCTTGATAACTTCCAAAACAACTAAAACTTTGTCGAGTCTGATCAAGTTTGCTTCACTAGAAAAGTTTTGAATTGAGATACCAAAAAAACTAGTTATTCCTAAAAATAGATAAAAACCACAAAGTTTAGGAGTAAAATCATATTCATATACCTAAATAAGTATGGGTAAATTGTGTTTTACTGACTTACATGTACTACTTATTCTTATACGTAAATGTTTAACCGCTAATATTATCAACATTTTAAACGGACCTTTAACTTACAGGAAGTTTTAATGACAAGAAAATGTAAGCAATTCCAGTAAAACTTAAATCGAGATATAAATAAATGCGATAACCATCAAACCTAATTTTTACTTAAACTATAGGATACTATCTGATACTTATATTTTATTTATAATAAATTATCTCGTGACTAAAACTCCCTTTAAGTTAAAGGTCCCTTTAAATTGTTGATAATACCGGGGGAAGATTCTTTTTCTGATAGTCGTCATATAAAATAATAATACATGAATTTTTCCATATATGTGTTGTTTGTTATACAAACTGTTAATTTTTAAGCAATGACTAGAAATTTTACTTATAATCATTTGGGACCTTTAAAAGGAATAGATATAACAACCATTATAACAAAAAGTAAATGTGTTATTGTTATTAATCATGCTAACTGGAAAATTAGTGTAATTAGAGTAATCATGAATTCTTTTGTTAGGAATGATAACAAAATTCTTATAAATATTCCCTTTAAGATTCTTCGTTTTAAAGTTATACGGTGTCGATGAGTCACTTATTAAAGGTTTTTCAATTTTTCTCAGGAACGACTGGAGGAAATAATAACTGAAATTTGTGCATGACTATAAACCTTCTTTTTCGAATGATGTATTAGTTGTTTTAAACAAATGGTCAGTGACGTCCAGGTGGAACGTAATTGAAAGTAGGACTGTGTTCCAAAGAAAAGCAGTAAAATAAAATATTTGAATTTTAATCAGGCAAAAATTTATCTAACACTCTTAGATTACTATTTGTGGGGTTACATGAAAAAATGAGGTATATAACCAGGAAATGCCGTCCAGAGAAGTTCTGTTGAAAATAGTGCTGTACGAATTAGACAAAACCATTTCCGAAGAGCTAGATTATGCAAAGAAGCAAATGGAAATGTCTTCGAACATTAACTGTCGGAGTAATAAACCGTTAACAATAACTTGCATAATTTGAATAAACAATACAACTTTTTATATCCTTTATAATTTTTTTTATGATTTTTAGAAATTTCCCGAGCAACAAATGCAGTTTTAAGAGAAAAAGCCGTAGAAACATCTGCCCTCTGATCCATCGCTCTGTCATGCATATTACCAGTGCGAGACAAATACTTGAGCCAATATCCAGATTTGAGCGCAGGTAGAAAAGCTACATATTTATTTTTATCCATATGTTCATTCTATATATATTTTTGAGTTGCTTGTACTATTTTAATAATGATAACAAATATAAAAAAAATTTACAACTTTTTTTGTAGAAAATTTTGTTTTATTTTTTATATGAAACAATTCCGATATCGCTAATGGTTAGCGAGTTATAAGCAAAAAACTGAATCAAGGCACCATTTCTCCAAGACGGCGCGGCGGCTCATGCGCGACAGGATAAGTTTAGGATTTTTAGTGCCTCAATAGAGATGCCGATTAAAACGATCTTTAGGAAAATCGATCTTTGGACCTGATAAAAATCGATTTTTAAACGATTATTTTCCCTTCGATACGTTAACGAATCGATTCTTTTTTTTATAAAAAAATCGGATCGGAAAATCGACATGTTAATTTATTTTCAAAATGTCAAACTACGAAGGAATGGCGACTTTTGTTTTGATGTGGTTGGTAGTAGTGATGGGCATTATCGAATGATTTGAACCTTCGATCATGATCGAAGATTTGAACTATCGAATAATTACTGAATGAATGATTCCAACTATCGAATTCATTCGAATAAATTGATTCACTTAGAACTTTTCTAGAAAACATCATCCGAATAATATTATTAACTTGTTAATTAATGCTGCTGAGTTTTACCTCTTATAAAAATGGGTTAGTTAGAATCAGAACCGACATAGCCTTGTATCGGTCACATATCATCATTAGTTAGTTGGCAGTTGTGTTTTGTTTATTTTGTTTACACTGTTTATTGTATCGCATAATAAAATGTGTCTTATCTATGAATAAAATACCGTCTATGCATATTCATAACCTCCATTCTTAAAATCCAACATTTTTTAAATTAATTCATTCGTAATTCAATTATCGATTTTCCAATAAGTACCAACTATCGAATTATTCGATAGTTTCCATCACCAGTTGGTAGCAAGCAGAGATCTTGTATATACAAGATCTCTGGTAGCAAGTAAGCAAGCTCAGCAAGATTGGTATTGTTTGTTGGTAGTTTCATTTCGTTTTCTACATTATTTTGTTATTGCTCCCCTTTCCTCTCCCCTTCTTTTTCCTCTTTCTAAAACGGTTGGCTGTATTTAAGTAGTTTTTGGATTTTGTCCTGGTAAAATATATGAAAAGAAACCGGAAGTACAGACATGATTCGTATTGTAATATAATAATTATGTAATAAAATAAATAAACATTTACCGTGTGTTTTAATACATTATTTGAGATTATGTTAGTAAAAAATAAAATTTATTATTAATATTTATGTAGAAAAATGTTTATTTTAGTTTTTGGTTGAATTTAAACAGTTTATTGGTATTACTATTCTTTGGACAATCGAAATCTTTCTCGGAATTCGTTTTCATTCCACTTCAAAAAAATGATTTTCTCTGTTACGAAAGTTTCTGGGGGCCCTAGGGAAAGCTTCTAATTCAACTAACTCTAGGAAATCCTCATCATCCGTTAGATCCTCTAAGTCTTCTCTTAATAATGCCATTTTCAATTTACATTGCGAAAATTTAAAATGTAATTTCAATGACATCAGAAGTCATTGTGTAATTTACTTACTTTAGAGGTTATGTGTTATTGAACCAGGCTTAAACCCTCAATTTGAACAGTTCAGCAGGAACTTTAGTTAACGCACGGTTCAACCATGAACTTACCCGATACAACACACTTTTTGCATAGAACTAAGTTCAAGCAAGAACTGAGGTTAAACTACGTCGATACAACTGGCCCTAACAATTTCAACTGATCACCTATCAAAGAATCGATTTCCTAGGGATCGATTTTTTCCGTGTTGATTTTTTATTGAATCAATCTTTATAGTCAACGATTCAAATCGATTCTTTTTAGAAATAATCGGCATCTCTAGCCTCAATGAACATCTTTGCCAAGTTTCAAAACTTAATCAGTTATTTTCTTCTAATTTTATCTATTTGACTAGAGCAGTACTTTATAAATACTGGACTGGATTATCTTTGAATGATAAAATAGCAAATATTAAGGAAATCTGTGAAGTAAACTAACTTACAAATAAACAAACGAAAGTATTAAATTACAACTATTAAATACAACCTCCTCTTTATTTTGTATTTACGATTAAATATTTAATAAAGTTTGTAAATATAGGTTCAACACAGGTAAAAGGTAAAATTAATAACTCATTGATAACCTGGCTAATTTTTTGACAAAAAAGCTCAAAAAAATTAAACCAATACCTTTTCTATTCAAAATTTCATTTACGATCTAGTCAGAAAACGTTTCATAAAATAAATCTGACGTGCTCTCGAATCAAAACGAAAAAGGTAGAAACAGAAAACGCACGCGCAGTAATCGGCAAATATTAGTAATCTTCTTATCTGCCTCTTTTATCTGTTCTGTGTCTGTCTTTATTCCTTGTAGTTTGTAGTGGGTTATGGTCACTGATATTAGAAAATCATGGATTACGACTGTTATAGTAATAAGTTATTTTGCATCAAAACCGTGACGTAATCAAAGTTCAGCTCACGAGAGATTACGATATCGGAATAGACGGAACGAATCATTCAAAAGCGAATAGTTACTTCAACTAGGGCGCTGTATTTGACGGGTAATATCGTCCGCCATATTGGGTCCAGTTGGTTCGAAGTAAATAACGCGGTGTATATGTAAATACAGGCATCCGTGTCCGAAATATTCAGTTTTGAGCAAGTTTTAAGATATTTTTATCTACGCCTGACTATTTCTTTTTTATAATTAGTAGTTAACGTACAAACCAAAATTAACATTTAAAAGCATAACCTCAGTTTTCAATGTAAACACGGAATTGAATCAATTTTTCATAATTTTCGTTTTCACTCAATAAAATATCTTAAAACTTGTTCAAAACTGAATATTTCGGACACAAATATTTACATATACACCGCGTTGTTCGAACTAATTGGACTCAAAATGACGGACGATATTACCCGTCTAATACGGCGCCCTACTTAAACGTGAAAGTGTGATGCGAATCACTTGTGAACGCAGACTGTGTATAGTTTCTAAACCGTGCTTACGTCATGATTTAAAATCATTGATAATAAAAAAATCACAGTACAAATCACGTTGATACCGAAAAATCACGATATCGCCCATCTATAATCCCTTGGAGCCAGACCTGTAATATTTACCTAAGGTCTGTTCCAAGGAAAGATAGGTTCACCTGTTCCAAAAGAATAGATTATTATGAATCGTAATGCAATACGTATTTATGCGTATATTTTTACGAACCAGGATGGCTCTATTACATATATTTTTACACTTCACATACTTTTCGTTACCATTCGTCCCAATATATCTTGTATCAAGAGTTCATAATCTGGCCTCTAGTTATGTTTCAGGTCTTCTATACCATCTCTATTTATCTAATTTATCTATGGTAAGATTTATTTTACAACTTGTTGCAACTTGCAACGTTGTCAAATGTTTTTTTTTTAGGAATGAGTAGCTTATTCTATACAAACAACAAAAGTTTAAATGATTCTCATTATTTAAAATGTTATCAATTATTTTATTTTCGTTATATCAAAATGTTTCTGAAAGAACAGCGCAGGTCTACTATAAAATAAACACTGTACACCTCTCGTACGACAATGGTGAGCTCTAATTTTTAAATTCTTTTTATTGAAATGTTCGTTAGGTACTTACCTAGGTAAATATTCTTAAGTAATGTCCGTGAATTATACATTGAAAAAAGTCTTCTTATCTTTAACTAAAATCATTAAAACTTATTTTTGATTACAAAACTTTATATGTTTATAGGTTAGACTTCAGCACTGTACTTTGATCATCACAAAAAAAAGTTTATCGGTTTTTGAGGAACCCAATGTTTATATCATTTCTAATCAGTCTTGCGACCTATTTGTGCAACAGTTTTGTTATAAATCATTATTATCCTATTTTTTAACACAAGTACATTCGCGATACATTCTGGCTTGGTAAACCGCCATACCTAACCTAAAATTTTAGTCCTAGGTTTTGATAAGGTAGGTAGTAAAAATAAACAGTGGAAATAGTAAATATTTTATTTTACATTTTGATATGATTAAAACTATTTCAACAATTATGTTGTTTATAACACGTTAATTCTATTTACATATTATCTTTTAACATGTTTAAAAATCTGACATTTTTCATTAACGACATATTACGCGATAAAAAAAGGCAAATTATCGGGTACTATGTCGTAGAATTGGAAAATATCAGTAGCATACATAACGTAAATAACGAGAAAGGCCTTAGATTACTTTTGTGAGGTGGAGGGTGGGGTGGAGTGTGTTTTAAATTTATCAGCATATTTGGTTTTAATCATGCAATTATGTACTTTTTGTGGCAAAAATTAAAATTGTGAGATATTTATGTTAATATTAAAGAAGAAAGCATTAGTAAATCAATATCTATTTTTTTCCAAACGTTACTATTACTTTAAATGGGATGGAAAAATATAATTTTTTTTTTTAGAATGTCCATTTTTAAGAATGGCTTTAGGTATTGTAGAAATAGGTTTCTAAAACCAAGTTGGTGCCACCTACCTATCTCTAATTAATCTTGTGCGTATGATGTACTTATTTATAAACATGCATATTGCAGTTTTTATCAGTTCCAACAGTAACGCTGGTGTGACAGATAATGTTTAGGTGGAAACAAAACAATATAATCATTTAGGAAAACTCCAAACATCTCTTGCTTTCTTGATGCAAAAGGGAGCATTTAATTTTTGGAAATAATGCTCTTTAGGTTTCCTGGGGTGTTAAAGGATATATTGGATTTCATGGTGTGGTCTCGTGTAATTGATAGATCCCTAAAGGGACGGGATAGTAGTTGCTTAAATGATGTTTTGGCAGTGTTACATCTATCACCTTTCACCTCATGCAAATAAAAAAATTCTCCAAAATGTTTTTGATTTGATCTTCTCTTATAGAAAGTAAGACAATATTTTACAAAATTTAGACAAGGTAAATAAAGGAGTCTTTATAAATGAAAGTAGGTAACTTTCTATATATATAGGTATAGTATTAAAATTTGATTTTGAGTTTCGAATTTACTGTCAGTTTGTTTCCAATTTGTCTGGAGTTTACCTATTTATCATGCAACAATTTGCAGGTTTTTTTCTATTATATGTGCAAATCGTGCAAACATGCTTTTCTGTTCTAACATTCATTTATTTATAACTAATTAAAAAAAAAAACCTTTTTAATTGTGAGAAAATGCCCACAATTACATTGAATAAACTGGAACTTATATCTTGAAAAATTGAGCTTAACGTTTTTACAATACCAATTAGAAATATATTGAAAATTTCTGAAAAGAAATAAATATGTGAAGTAAAAGTAGCGATTATAGTTTATTAAACTATATTTCTTTTCAAAAATATACAGTACATTATGATATGAAAATAGTTACACTAAAATATGACAATTGATATGCATTTTGCAATACATTAAAAAATTGTAATTATATTTATTTAAATGCACCTACTTATGCTAAGGAATGAATTAAAGAAGTAGTAAATATGTTTTACGATTGCTTTAATTGTTAATGATAGTATTTAAATAAACATAATATACGAGGTGTTTCAAAAAACATGTACCATCACTTAGTCGGAGTTTCCTCACCCAAAAATAAGAAATAGTTCCTATCAACATGGGTCCACTCTTGCTTCGTCTCATCTCCAAAACGACTTTAGCAATTTGAATGATATTTAGATGTGAAAAGTACTTAAAATACTACATATGTTAGTATTAAAATGGTGTGGATAGCTTCATTAGGTGCGTGCGTACGGGCTTGCAATTTAATAATTTTGTTAAAAAAATATGTACACTACTGATTTTTTCTTTTTGCACAGTTATGTAAATAGGTAAATGCCTAAAATGATATAACAAGAGTGGACCCACATTGATAGGAACGAGTGGTCTTATTTTTGGGTAAGAAATCCCCTCATGGTTTTTTTGAAACACCCTTTATGTCAAAAGAAATTTATGGCACAAATCAATTATTTTTATTTACACATTAATTGTTTGTAGACCAAGAACATACATGTAACAGAAAAAATTAAAAAGGACAGAGTGTCTATAATGTATATTTATAATGAACTCATTGACATGAAAAAAGAGATCCCAATTATTTTTTTACATAATATTCTATAAACGTTTTCAAAATTAAGATAATGAAATGGGATATGTCATCATAAAATTATTTATTTGACAATATAATCTCTGTAATAGTCTGTAATATAACATGCAATCTTTCCATGTCGACAAGATGTACTCGTAAGTAGCGCCATCTGTGAATTGAATCTCGTGCAATTTGTAAGTCGATATCCAGAAATTAATCATTGAATCAATTAACTGAATTAATGTTAAAAGTATTACTATTTAGACATAATGTCTATAAATATATAACTATATTATAATTCCGCTTGAAATAATGTAATTTAACCATATTAAATCCGTAGTGATAATATTAATTAATATAATTAGTCAAGATTTCTTTTTGTAAATGGTACGTTACGTATAAATGGCGCATGAAAAAAAAAACGTATATCTTTACTCTCACTCTTGCTCTGTTATTTAAACAAAAACTATTTGTGGGTTTCTTTATGAATAGAGGAAATTTATTAGTAAAAGATAAAGCAGAATATCGACTGTTTACTACCAATAGCTCCTATCAAAAAGTCTTTTACTAACAAAATAATGTTTATAAGCCCTATAAAAAAACCAAAAAAAATTACGTATTTTTTTATTTTATTAAATGAAGTAGTATTCTTATAAAACGGTTTTTTGCTTCTCCTGAAAACTTACGAGTTCAATAGATAGGAGGTATTGGTAGTAAACAGTCGCTTCTTCAAAAGGTAACTAAATATTATGTTCATATTGCTCTAATTGGCTTTATTGAATTAGTTATAGAAGAGAAATTACTGTATTTTTTTTTACTATTTGTGCTAATAATGTGAGTATAATGCAAGTCAAGATATGATAAACAAAACAAATTCTTCTCGACTTCGAAGGTGCAGTCAAATTGCGACATACCGACAAAAAGAATAAATAAATAGTAGAGCCGCCTTTGTTATAATACCGCAATTCAAATATCTTACCGACAAATTTATAGCCTGGTTTTTTGTTTCATATATCTTGAGTTGGACTTATTAATTTAATATTTTAGTTCACGAACTTACCCTTATACATAGGAACCAGGGATTATTTGAATGGATTCTGTACTCTTTACAATTCTTGGCTTTTCAAAGCTGTCATAAAGAAAAGTTTACGTGACAACTGCTACAGATTAAATAAAAAATATGTCTCTTATTAAATACCAAGTTAATAACTGTAATTGTAAGTTGTAAGACACGTTTTTGATTATAGTGGCGTAGTTAGAATTTATATTACATATCTAAATTTAACTTTTATTAACCACCGCTAAATATACATACATATTGTCACACGTACCTATACACGGGTCTTCGTGGAAACATGCATACATATATTACGATTACGAGGTTCTTGGTGAAAACAGATTTCAAGTTTACAGAATATGTATTAAAATATACATGCCACATGCATGTTCTCTTAAAACTTTTACCTTAACCCTTAACCCTACTAATATGTATGTACAAAATCGTCTAATTACTTATATAAGAGCATTATACAGTATAATATGACTTTCTGCAGTAAGTAACTGAGTTTTTCTTAAATCTGTAAATGGGTCTTTCTCCACTAATGGGAAACTGTCGGTCCCAAGCGTATTTTACGCACATAACATTTTATTGATATGTTATAACTATTTTAAATTGTAATCAATTTTTTTCTGATTATAACTTACTATTGAAATGATAGATTCATCTTTTTCATCTTAAAAAAATCAATTATGACAATGGAGTATCAATAAATAATTATGTAAAAAACTCACCAAGCGACTGTTCCGTTCGGGCGAAACACGTCCGGCTACGATTAAGAGTTACTGCATATTATAATACTGCACTTTATCACCTTTTTTGTTTACAAACAAATTTCACGCTAATCGCGCTACATTCATCGCGAGATTTGTTTATCTTAAGCTGTAGAATGATTATTGTGATTTTTTTAAACTTCAGCAGGAGACTGTTTACAAAGTTAAAGGGCAACTTTTTAGTGTTATTTTATCGAAATAAATATTCCAAATAGAAGTTTTTCCGCCTTGTAATGTTGCATAAACCTTCATAGATTAACTACAAACTGCACTACTTATCATTATCAAACTCAAATAGCATTCTTAGATGTTTGTTCCAAGTTGTAATGTGTTAAGTAGGGACAAGCCAGGGGACTGTCTTTTCAGTGGTTGAAACGCAAAAAAAAAACAGAAATATAGATAAATCATTTCAATAGTAAGTTATAATCAGAAAAAAATGTATTACAATTTACATTAGTTATAACGTATCAATATCAATATAATGTTATGTGCGTAAAATACGCTTGGGACCGCCAGTTTACCATTAGTGGAGAAAGACCCAAATATAAATTAATAACTATAGTCCATTCATCACATAAAAGCACAAAAAAATTCTAGTATAGGAGCGCGATATTATATAAATACATTTTGTGCGCGCCTATACTAGAGAACTATGCATGACTGTAGGTCGAAAAAGGGTCGCTCTGAGAGCCCAGGTAAACAATTTTTTATGTGCTCATATGAATGAACGGAGTATAAATAACAAAATTTTAGATCTTTATTACCATTTGGTACAACTAGTTTCATTGTAAAAATACATTGTTCCAAAGTCTTGGTTGTTTACTCCTTAATTTATATTTACAAGATTTATAAGAAAAAAATCTGTTGCAGGTATTCGGTTGCTTGGTCATTATATAATGCTCTTAATATTGCACTCACTTATACGCCACTGGACTTTCTGTAGAAGTATAATTATTTGAAAATATCAATTCGCACTTTAGCAGTTCACCGCTAAATGCCCTCTCTGAAAAAACTGCATCTCAAATATTTTCAATAATCTCCCAAGTCTAAAAATATATACTACTCTAATTAGCCATTTGTAAGGACTCAGATTGTGCTGTTGAATGTACCTTATGTAAATCAAAATTATAAACAGTAAGTTGAAAAAACACTGAGAAGTTCATCGATTTTACCACATCCATCAAATTTGTTTATGGGAGAATCCTGAATCAGCACAGCTGAAACCCAAGCTGTGGCTGAGATGTGTCGCTGTTGTTTGACCACGTTAACAACATTACATCCAATGATATAGTTTACAGTGGAATACTTGGCCATATAGTAAGTATATCTGAACAGAGTTTACACAATTAGATAACTGAGCACAAGCTCACATAATCACTTCAGTTTGAAGTGATACGTAAAACAAGTGACAAGCTTCAGAAGATAAAGTTTACAATGTACCATGTGTACTGTGAGAAAACATATAGGTGAAATTCACAGGCGCATAAGTCTATAAACAAATGCCAGCGCTGTGGTACGAGATGAAGAAGTATCGTCCATAGCGGAGCCAGTGAAGAGATCATTCAATTGACTTTAACATACGTTTCAAACCAAATATATTTGATAGTAATAATGACAAATCACCTTTATATGGTTTTCAGCCCTAATAGAATTCAGCAGGACTGTTCTAGTATTCATCTATGACAAGAGTTAAACGCGTGGTTAGATCAAGGAATAAACCATGTGCAATCCAAAAAATTATGTAAGAGGGGCACATCATTTATTAAAAAAAAAAAAAAATAAACAATGAATTAAATAATAGGTACTTTAAAAGTTCTTTGGCCAATCATTGTTTCTCTAATATGGGTGAATTTTTTTAAATTATAGAAAAAAACAGAAAAATATTAAATAAGAAAAGAGAATGTTATATGTATCTATAATATAATGTGGTTTGTATTATTCATTTCATATACTTTATTTGGTTTTATACCTTTCAACGTAATAAACCAATATTTGTCCATGTAATAAGATTTCTATAGTTAATAAATAATATTCTATTTTGTTATGGTCCGTATTTTATTTTGTTCAATCAAACACAGATCAAAGAAGATTACTTAATTACAGTTCTTTATGGCCACAAGGGCAAAATTAATTCATAAGTAAGTGTGTGATACAATAACGAAGACACAACAGTGCATAAAAATAACGAAACTTTCTGACCACCTCCATCTCCTTACCTGAGCTTAAAATCGAGTTGAAATGCGACGAAAGTAAAATAGTGACTATAGATTCAGCATGAGTTGATTTAATTTTTTGTGTATGGCTAAGCTAAGGAAGACAAATAAAAGAATGTTGGCATACAGGCAAAACATCTACAATATTATATAAATAGAGGTATTTTCCTTATAGATGTTTATTAGCTTCGCCACTCGACTAATTGCCTCGTGCCTCTATGTAAATGGGGTCGGAGTACTAAACTCGAAGTTCTCACCTAATTAACAATGAGCATTTAATAAATATCCGTTTATGAAAATCTTTGCATTAAATCGTTTCATTTGTTTTAACCTTTATTACTTCTACTCACTACAACAAATATAAACATTGCTTCAAAAATTGACTTAATATTTTGAATGCCTAAGTCTTCTAAATGTTAAATTTTATTGCATTTAGGATAGTGCCTATTATAAGTTATATAGTTTATATTTTATAACTTATGTACAAATTTGAAGCAATGTCTCTCGGGTGTTCTTTAGGATATGCATTCTGTATATCCATTTGTCTATTATCTACCTATTCATGCACAGGCGTACAAATACAGAAACTACAGTTATTAAGTTTGTTATCTGGGTGGTTTTCAGAGTGTTTTGTGCCCTGTTACACATGTCCTCCTCACAAAAGCACATGTGGCCCGTTCCGCTACTTTCCATCATGCACACATGATCCACCATGAATAAGTTGATTTGAAGCTGAGATGTGCAGGTTCTTCTCACTACTTCATATGCTAAAAAATAGTTTGCGTTAGACAAATATCTATTTATTATATATCAGTTAAACAAAAAAGAGGTTAGACAGTTACCCACAGTATAATGGAGCTGCATATACAGGGTCGCTGATATGTATGGAAACGGTCGATTATCTCCTAAAGTAAGATAGCTATCGAAAAATGATAAGACACAAAAGTTGTAGGGTTTTTTAAAATCTATTATAATAAAGAAAAATTAAGTATACAGGATCAGTCAAAAGTCATGACGAAACGAAGTTGCTTCTTCTTTAATGGAACACCCTGTATATTATTCCATGTTTCAATTCTCCTCGAAATTCTAAACAAAATTCATTATGGCACATCATGTACCTAAAATTAACCGTTTTCGAGATATCGAACTTTGAAAATCATTTTCTTATAAATTATACAAACATATTTTAGTCCATTAAGTTTATAGTCCATCAAGTTACATTTGAAAGTTTCTAGCTCCATAACAACGCCACGTCATTCTTTTGTCTAACAGTGATTATCTTGACAACACATCTCAAAAATACATTTAGTGTGAATAATTTCCGCGCAAAAATGGCACGTCTAAGTGCGTATTGAAGTTTTAATGATCATAGGATATAGTGATAGAAGACGAAGTTGTGACGAAGTAGTAGATATTTTTCATGAATTACATCCCGGTCGGGAACGTATTTCTAGATCAATCATTTTGAAAAACATTGCAGTGTTTTCATGAAACTTGAGGTGTTCCAGATCGACGAAAAGTAGAAGATCAGTAAGCGTTACAAATGAAGAAAAATCTTTAAATGTAATTTTAGATGTGGTGGAAAATCCAATAAATTCGACACAACAGAGGGCTTTAAATCATTACATGAGTCGATATCCATTAAAAAAATTTGCAAACGGGAAAAATTCCATCCATATAGAATTCATTTGTTACAAGTATTGAGTGAAGACGATTATGATCGCAAAATCGAGTTGTGCGAAGTTATTATTAAATGAAAATGTCAACTTTTTCACCCACATATTGTTTTCTGACGATTCTACATTTTGTTTAAACGACCACGTAAACCGACACAACTGTAGGTATTGGTCAGACCAAAATCCACATTGGATGGAGGAAGTTCACATCCAACGACCACAGAAAGTAAATGTTTGGTATGGCATTACTGGTGGACACGTCATAGGACCCTATTTTATAAACGGAAATTTGACCTCAACGATATTTATTACTTTTGCAAGAGCATATTATTCCAGAGCTTAGACGATTATTCCCGAACTATAACAATCCCAATTTACCGGCAGAACTAATATGGTTTCAACAACATGGGGCTCCTCCACATTTTGGATATGTGGTACGGGCATATCTAGATGAAACTGTTCCTGATAAATGGATTGGACGCAGGGGGCAATTGAATGGCCAGCTAGGTCTCCCGATATGACCCCGCTTGACTTTTTCTGTGGTGTCACATAAAAAATGTAGTCTACAAAAATAGGCCGCAAAATATCGAAGAGTTGCAAGAAAGGATAAGGCATGAAATTTCCACTATTCCTCCCAACACCCTTTAAGATTCACTACAAAATTTTGTTCAGTGAATTCATTACTGTCAGGAGATAAATGGTGAACACTTTGAGCACCTTAAAATAAAATTCCAAAGAAAATATTTGTTGTTTATTAAAACTTGTTTTCTTTCTCTCTTTTTTCTCTTATACCTATTATAAGGAAGTATAGTAATCGTGATTTTTTTTCGACCTCATGATTTTGATCGATATGTACATTTTGAACCCTCCTTAATCCATTCTGACTCTTTTCCGAATGATGTCTGTCGGTGCGTGCGTGCGTGTGTGTGTCCGCGATAACTCAAAAAATACTAATGGGAGACTTCCCAAATTTGGCAGTTAAGATTGTCAACAACATTTTAGGTGACATATTAAATTTGGTGAATGGTACGAGACATAATGAATGAAAGAAGGAAAAAGGTACAATTTCGGGAAAAAAAATAAAAAATTTTATTGCATTTCTGGACGAATCTCGACGAATTATAATGAAAAAATATAACTTTATGGAAAAAAAATCTGTCCGCATGTCTGTAGTATCACGATAGCAGCCACAGTTTTTGAGATAAAGCTTTCAAATTTGGTACACTTGTTCTAAAGGCCAAAGACAATGAAAAATTCGGTGATGAGCAAAATTGGCCAGCTGAAAGGGGGTTCACGGGACCCAAACTTTTTTGTGTTGGACTTTACAAAAAAAGTATATTCTTGATGAAAGATTATAAATCATGTCTACAATATCAATGTCTAATTTAGTTACAAAAATGTTAATGTTAATAACAAAAAATTATTAAAATATATGACATGAATTATTATTGATAGTATCGAAGGACGCTGAAAATTAATTATTAAAAAATTTTAATGAAACATTTCAAGGTACGTTTTTAAAATTTAATTGAGGTAAGTGAAGAATTAAATAGAATGATTTTTTTAGATCAGGATGATATATACTGGTATAAGAAAGTTATGTGCTGGCCACATCAGATATTTTTTCTGGCATAACTATTGTTTTCATAAAATTTAAAATATCCAGGACATTCATTAAAAAATACATTTTTTTCGTTTCATGCATTTTTATCAAACCTGAGTTATACTTTTTTTATTTTCTGTAAAAAACTAATAAAAAAATTAAATCATCTCCATATCCTCCACCTTGTGTTATTTTCAAAATAAATATCCATAATTTGGGGCCCTTTTTCTTTAATAAATATGAGAGTAGTAAAAAGTTACTTTCAAAATTTGATATCTCGAAAACTGTTAAGTTTAGGTACATGATGTGCTATAATGAATTTTGTTTAGAATTTAGAAAATAATTGAAATATGGAATAATATACAGGGCGTTCCATTAGAGAAAAAGCAACTTCGTTTCGTCATGACTTTTGACTGATTCTGTAGACTTAATTTTTCTTTATTGTAATAGATTTTAAAAAACCCTAAAACTTTTGTGTCTTATCATTTTTCGATAGCTATCTTACTTTAGGAGATATTCGACCGTTTTTATACATATCAGCGATGTATATTGATGTGTTGCACTAATTGTAGTGCAGTTTAAGTAATGAGAAACGGCTGTAACAAAAACTATAGCAGATGTGGCATTTTTTGTCCAACTTAACAACGTGAAAATTTACCTTTAGTTAGAACTGCAGAAATGGACTTTGTGCGTGGTATTTTCTTCAAAAACTTATCATGAAATAAGTTTTGTGATTTTTATTGATTAGAATTAGTAATTTGAATTTATTTCTCGAAATCATTATTAGAATTAAGAAACGTAGGTAGGTTAATCCCATATGAGTAATTATTCATAAAAGAATATTAGAATTAAGAGTTTAGGATAGTATTATTGAATTTCGTTATTTCACGAGTTGATAAAATCCCAAAAGAGGAACTTTTGAAACCTTAAGCGTAGGTCAATTATTAGCGGTGGTGGCTGTGGTGAAATTTGGTTATGTGATTACATTGATTACTATATTGTTAATAAAAGGTTTATCAAGTTGACAATTTGACATTGTGGCCATATTTAAAATGTCAAAATTATCTGCCACGTCATTTGTATTCAGTAAGGTTTGCAATTTAATCACGGAAAGATACATGCCTCAACAACGTTTGGAAATTATCCAATTTTTTTATCAAAATAATCGTTCTTTTATTGCAACTTATCATGCACTTTCACCAATTTATGGTCGTTATAATCGGCCCAGTGTGCACACAATTCGTTGAACTGTTGAAAATTTTGAGGATACTTTTTCTTTACACAATGTTTGCATGCCAGTAAGACAAAGAGCTGCTGGAAGTAATGAGAATATTGCTGCCATCCAGGCAAGTGTTGTTCAAGACCCAAATTTATCGCTTCCAAGGCGTTCTCAAGAGTTGGGACTATTTGCAACATCCACCTGGCATATTTTACGGAAAGATTTTGGTTTACATCCTTACAAAATTGTTCTCACACAAGAATTGCAGCCTTTGGATCATCGCAAACGCCTTGATTTCGCTGATTTTGCCTTGGAACAACATGAAAATGATGCTGATTTTTTTAAGCAAATCATTTTCTTAGATGAAGCTCATTTTCTTCTCAGTAGATCGCTAAATAAACAAAATTGTCGTTACTGGTGGGAATCAATTCCACAAATTATACACGAGAGACCTTTACATTCCGTAAAAGTAACCGTTTCGTATGGTTTTTGGCATGGTGGCATCATCTTCGATCCTTATTTCTTTGAAAATGACAACGGAGTTGCCATCACTGCCAATGGTGAGCGATACGGATCGATGATAACGAACTTTTTATGGCCTGAATTGAATGATATTGATTTAACTAACATCTGCTTTCGTGTCACACAACCCATAACACAATCATTTATTACATGAAAAGTTCGGTGAGGCGATTATTTCGAAAAATGCTAATGTCAATTGGCCTCGAAGAAGTTGTGATTTAACTCCTTTAGACTACTTTTTTGTGGGGTTATTTGAAGTCGTTGGTTTATGCCAATAAACTAAACACAATTCATGCATTAAAATTGAATACTGAACGATGTATTTGTGACAACGCCTGATTTATTTAAAAAAATGCTTGGGTTCGTCGGATTCGGTCCTATAAGAGGAGCAGAGGCATCCCTTTGAATGATATTTTCAGGAC
>JANEYF010005218.1:0-74665 GCA_029963845.1 Rhamnusium bicolor | reverse complement strand
GGGTGATCTACCACGAGTGTGCCAAACTTCAGAGGCTGGTAATTTATCAAAAAATAAATGGACTTTCATTAATAAACATATGTCCTAAAACGCATAATAAGAGGAGCTGCAACCCCTTAAACGGGGTTGATGAATACCAATTTTTCGATTATAAGTCCGATATGGTGGTGATTAAAAAAATGAAACTTTCATACATTACGGCCCCGATGTAGACGCATAAAATTACAAATTTCCTAATTAACAGCTTGCCTTATTGAGGTAGTTTTGAGGGGTGAGGGGTAGTTTTTACCCCAAACTTTTTTTGACGTCACTTCCGAAGCAAAACTTTTAAATAACGTTATTTCCCATGCAATGACTCAGAAAAAGTACCTTTCAAAATTTCTGTCACACCAGCCGGTTTTTGAATAATTTGCGTTGAACGGCAATAAGACATGTGAATGAATGGTTGAATCGGAATTTTGGAAATAACTGGATTGGTAACTGTGGTCCTGTTTTATGGCCTCTTCGCTCTCCCGATCTCAAACTTCTAGATTTTTATTTCTAGGGGCATATGAAGCAGTTAGTTTATTTTGAGGAAATAAATAATATTCAGCACTTGATGGAAAGGATCAATAATAGTATAGCTTATATCACAAACAATGGTGACATGGCTGAAATTAATAATTCAGTTATTCGTCGTTGTGAGGCGTGTATTCGTGCTCAAGGAGGTCATTTTGAACAGTTACTCTTTTAGCTATTAAGTACGTTATTTCTGTGTTGTACATTGATTTTTAATTTTGTAATAAAAATGTTGTTTATTTCACGTGAAAAAAACCTTATTGCCGTTCAACGCAAATTATTCAAAAACGGCTGGTGTGATAGAAATTTTGAAAATACATTTTTTTGAGTTATTGCATGGGAAATAATGTTATTTAAAAGTTTTGCTTCGGAAGTGATGTCAAAAAAAGTTTAGGGTAAAAAACTACCCCTTACCCCTCAAAACTACCTCAATAAAGCGTAAGCTGTTAATTACGAAATTTGTACTTTTATGCGCCTACATCGGGGCCGTAATGCATGAAAATTTCATTTCTTTAATCACCACCATATTGGACTTATAATCGAAAAATTGATATTCATCAACCCCCTCCAAGGGGTTGTAGCTCCCTTATTATGCGTTTTAGGACATATGTTGATTAATGAAAGTTCATTTATTTTTTGATAAATTACCAGCCTCTGAAGTTTGGCACACTCGTGGTAGATCACCCTGTATACAATGTACATGCAAGTAGTATATATGCAATTTAATGCAAGAAGTTCGTCCCTCACTAACAAAATAGCTACCTATTTCCAAAAACGACATTTAAATTTGTTTTAATCGTCAGTGCCACCATATGTTGCAAGCATGCATTTTCCCTAAAAATATTAAAACAGCATGTGTTCAATTTGACCTAATACAATGTATACTATTTAATTATTTCCGTTCCTTTTATACTCACCAAGTCAGTAGACGAATTATAGAAATAATTTCAAATTAGTGCGAAAAAACTTCAATAGAGCCTGCATTTCCGCTATACGAGCAGTAAATAAGAACTTCAAATGTCTCTAGCTTTAAAATAGTCGAAGCATAAAATTAACACACACTAATTTGAACTTCATTGTTTGATATTTTTAAGTTCATTTTTCTTTACATTGCACCCAGTGATAATTGGTATAAAAATGCTAGTTGTGGAGATATCACGCGCATGCATGCATGCATGCATTACTTTTGTGGTAATTCTTCTATTTTATAATTTATAACGGATCAAACTCAGTGACGGATAGTAAATTTTTGTAGTCTAAGTTCATTAAATAAAAAAATGTGTACGAGAAATTTGTTTCTGGTCATAAATAGAAATATAAAGTGGTTAGCATAAGTATATGACATGTATTGTAATAGATAAAAAAATTTGTCTTTTGGTGTGTCCTGTCAAATTCCAGAGGTGATTCCCTATAGTCCATTCGTGATCAATATATTTTCTGTTCAACTGTTTTACGTAGAATTATCGCAGCATCCGTCTAAAGACTCTTGCAGCTTTAATTTTTTTCTTCGGACCAACGTTTCCCCGCAAATTTAATGTTCCATAATATTATCGAATATTATTTGATTTAAAAGAATTTTTTAACATGCTCTGAAAATGTTGGCGTCACTTTCATATGTTGTTAAAACGAGGTGATAAATAGATATAGGGAATTTGGATGTCATCCCAGAACCGGATTTAAATTTAATACTATATTCCTAAAAACGTGTGATATAATAGCAACAAATTGAATTGTATTTTTCGACAGTGTACTTACACATTAATTAATTAATCTTTTGTATGTAAAACCCATACCGCCAAGAATTATATTGGCATCAACGAATGACCGAGAATTATATTATTTATGTATGTAGTATCGAAGGGCGAATATCATTTGCGTCCCTGGCTACCTAACTGACTATACTGACCTTCGTTGCTTTATGCAATTTGTAGCTTGTTTAGTTTGAGAGCACTATGGCTAGCGATCTGTTGTGTTTGCAGCGATTATTAAGACACTTTTTATTTGTCCGATGTTTTCTGTTTCATGTAGTGCGTTGATGGACGTAAAAAATGACGAGCTAGTCCGCTTATTTAGAAGCAGTGATGTATTGTTTGCTGACATACGTAAGTCCAGTCCAATGATTAGTAAATCCGCTGTGACGAAACATGTGTCATGAAACATTGATGGTTGGACACAGGGGATCACATCGCATTCTCGTTGTAAAATATTTGGTGGCAGTAATAAATCGTACTTGCCCGATGACTTCCTCATAATCAGAGAAGTGTTCAGATCGTAGTATTTGTCCGCAGAAATTTTTGTCGCTTAAATGAAATCGCTTTATAGGATAAAATAGCATTTAAAGTTTCAAATATATAAATTGGCGTGAAAACACTAGTCGCCATGTAACTATCTACTGTGACGTCATTCTTGTAGTAAACAAACAAGAGCAAATAAAGCTCGGTACCAATTTTTTTGTTTATTATATAAAATGATAAGTTATACATAGTGTTTGGTGTCGAACTGCAAGAGTACAAGTGTAAAGACACTACAGAAGTTGTTTATGAGAAAGCCTTGGTTAAAACTTGCCAGGAGGGACCCAAAATTATTATTGAATAAAACTATACTGTATTTTTGTGAGGATCACTTTGCTAAGAGTTCTATTTTGTCTTATACACTAGGTAGCTTTGAACTTTAAAGTCCTTCACATATCTGTCATGTTTGTAAGTGTGAGGTTATGTTGAATATTGTCTAATAAATAATATTCTAATTACTTACATTATACACACTTCTATAAACATCAGTACCAAGGTAGCTTTAAAATTAGAAGTAAACAAATATATACTTAGACACATGTTTTAATCTTCCTAAATTCGGTAGAACAGAAATCTGGATTAATTTAGTCACCAGAATTGTGTCAATCCTTGGCAAATTCGTACTGTCAGCTTTTAGAAAACCGCCCTCAAAGATTAATTATTATAAACTTTTTAAGCAGTAAGGATAAGATTTTAAAATTGAAATAATAAATCAATCTCGTGTTGTGAATAAATACCGAAAACTTCTGATTTCTTATTTGATAAATTATCGTATTCATACAATTTAATAATTTATTTTTCATAGTGTCAAACACCCTATTTAACTAGTTTAAAGTAGTAGTAGTCTATGATATCTACTAAATGACTTTAAGGCAATTTTCATCTTTAAAAGTGAATTGAAATTATTAGGAAATTAATATTTGACAATATTTATCAAAATCAAAAACTAGTAAAAATCATTGTCAATAGTTTCAACATTAAATCAATTTTATTATTTTACGACTTTAGAAGTGTGCTATATTTTATACTCCCACAACTCTAAGGACTATTTTTATTTAAGGAAATAACGAACACATAGTTAATATAAGTAGATCTCGGTAACTAACTGCGCTTTCATAATTTTACCAAACTAATGAAAAGCGTGCTTTAATTTTTTATTGGTGAAACACCTGCCATCACTTAAAAGATATCTATATCGCTTGTACCTCACGGCAGATATCTTTTTATATATTTTATATTACACAAATTTCAAATGCAAATGTGCTTTTAATGATGAATGACCATTGCTATCCAATTTGAGATGATGAATTCCTAAATTTATTTATTTACCTTACCCTAAAAAATTATTTTAGTTCGCTGCAGTAAATACAAACTCTTCGGTTACAAGATAGATATAGCTACTTAAAAATAAATGTAGTCACTTCTTTTAAACGTCAGTATTTTTATCATTTTTGAGATATTTAAATCAAACTCGGTATGTATAATGAACCATCATTTATTTAATCAATTTTAACAAATTAAAAAAAAAACAATTTAACAATGTACTACTAGTTTTTGTATACTAATATGTCAAAGAATAAAGTAGCTCAAATTAAATCAGATCAGAATACACAGAGGTCTATTAACTTGGCTAATTTTTCAAAATTTTGAACTTCGAATAGCTTTTTGTGGAAAATTATCCCATGATTCAATTAAAGCCAACTCTTCAGTTGTAATTTGAGAATTTGGATGTAGTCGATTTCGTCTTTTTAATTGATCCCATACGTGTCCATTGGATTCATGTCTGGGCTGCATGCGAGCCAATCCATTTTATGAATATTTTGATTATTAAGATCGGTCACGATTTAATGGTGTACGGTCTGACATTATCTTGTGTAAAGATAAAATGTTGACCAACATTTGCTCGTAGGATCAAATAAGGCTGTAGAATATCGTCAATGTACCTTCAAGCTGTTAGTCCGCCATTGCGAATGATAACAAAGTCCGTGCGAGTGTTTATTGTTATTCCACCCCATACTATTATGGATTCACTACCAAAAAGGACGGTAAACAATGGGCAATGATTCTTAGAATATTAGTTGATAAGTTGAAAGGGAAAATGATAATTGCTCATGTCATTTGCCATGGAAAATGTCGATAAAAGAAAATTTATTTAGATTTCATGCCAGGAAACCTGTTCCTACTTTGAAACAGAACAAATCTTTTCTTGTCGTTATCAACTTCTTCTTGAATTTCATTTCATTTCATTTCAAATCTATTTTTAAATCACTTTGTATAGTGAAAAGTGGTTATTGTACATCATGTAACTATTATTTGTTCAAAAGTGATAAACAATCTTATAACAATAAGGCCTACTTGATGCATAACCCGTCTAGAGATATCATGCCAGGGACCACTTTAGCATTTATATTTTTCACTTACATTTAAAACAAGTTTTGAAATATTTTGTATAGGTATTAAATATTTATTCTTTTTTAGCTTACATATAAAAATTCAGTATTCAGTTTCAGTTAGTTAATTAATTTTATTATTATTTGATGAAAATCCATGTTCTACGAACAAAAAAATAAACTTGTATTAACATTCACATTTTTTTACATACATAGATATATGTAGTGCATGCCTAAAAGTGTATATTTGACAGATAGGAAGAATGTTTAGAAAATGAATTGTAGAACATGGAAGGAAAAATCAAGAAAAAATCAAATTGTGACAAGCTAATTAAGTTTTAATGTATAATGGTTTCAAAATAATACAGAAGTATCTGTAGTGAATATTTAACCAGGGGTTTACATTGTACTTCTTTCAAGTTGTTATGAAGGAATAATTTAGTAGAATGTACAGGGTTTTTAATTGTAAATTACCCACCCCTTATCATCGTTATTATTGTCTATAGAAAAGAAAAGTTTTAAATAAAAGTTGTGTGGTTATGACTGAATTTTGTTAAAATGCTATCAAAAGTACCGTAGCTTGCAGATTTCAGGGAATACTAAAAAATAATATATTTTTTAAACAGGATACCCTGTATATTATTAAATTTTTGGAATAATCCTTTGTTCCTGATTTTAAAAATATACCATATGTTACTCCTACCACATACCATTTTTGAGTTATTAAACGTCGATTATCTTAGTTAATATAGTTACTGTAAATATAGAAAAGTTAACATTATTAAAGTGAGCTATGAAAATAATAACTATTATGTTTGATAAGTAACATTTCTTTAATGAAATAATCAAAATTGTATACAGGAAGAAAAAAACCAAATATTTATACAAAATACATAACAAATATTTATTTAGGAAATTTAAGTATTAATAAATGAACTCATAAAAGATGTTCAATGTGTCCATCATAATTGTCAATGCATAATTGATAACGTCTTCTTATATTTATAATTGGCTTAATTCTTTACATTCAGATTGTTTATTTTAAGTCGATTCCTGTCTTTATTGTCTTGAATACTATTATTATTATTATTAATGACAATGTCTTTTAGAAATACCCAAAAAAATTAATACATAGGGCGCAAATCCGGACTGTTAGGCGGCCATTTAATAGGTCCATTATTCCCTATCCATATTGGGAAAACATTATTCAAATGATCTCGAATGGGTAGGAAACTATGCGCAGTTGCCCCATCCTGCATCCAAATCATATCATCAAGTTCGGCTTCCGGAAAATTCTGCAAAAGAATATTCTCTGCTTCTGGGATAATTACTTTCAGATAGGTAACTCCAGTTAAAGTATAATCATAAAATATAAGCCCAACAATTTTGTTTCTGAAAATTTCATATCAAACGATGATTTCTTTATTTGTTTTACTAATCTTTTTCTGTTGTGCTTATTTTCCCACGACCTACGATTTTTTCTATTAAAAACTCCCGCAATAGAAAAGGATGATTTATCAGTCCATAATAATTTAGCAAAAAAATCAGGATCTTCATCCAACTTTTGAATCCAAAAGACCAACATTTTCTTTTTATGAGCCTCTGTTAAAACTTCTACGGGTAAAATTTTATATGGTCTGTAGCTGTTATTTTTTAACGTACGTTGGATTTTGGAATAACTTTTACCTAATTGATCGACTGCATTATTTACACCACAATCAGAATATTCTAAAAGGTAATACAATGTTTCAAAAAAAGTCTATTCGCGAATAAATATGGATTGGCTTACCTTCGAAATGAAGCAGTATATCCAGCTGTTCTTCCTGGTTTGCTTGAACTACACGCTTTTTTCTACTAAAATTGGAGGTATTATTCACCTTTCGGAAATATTTTTGAACGTAATTTCTGATGGTGTTGGACGATTTGGATACAACACCCTATATGCTCTTTTTGCTGCACGTTTATTTTTGTTATTTTGTATATAACAAGTAAATATTTGGACTTTTTCTTTCTCACCATAAACCATTTTGATTATTTCATTAAAGAAATGTCACTTATCAAACATAATAGTTGTCATTTTCATAGCTTACTTTAATAATGTTAATTTTTCCATATTTACAGTAACTAGTTTAACTATGATATTCGACGTTTAATAACTCAAAAACGGTAAATGGTAGGGGTAATATATGGTATATTTTTGAAATCAGGAATAAAGGATCATTCCAAAAATTTAATAATATACAGGGTATCCCATTTAAAAAAATATATTATTTTTTTTGTATCCCCTGAAATCTGCACGCTACCGTACTTTTGATAGCATTTTAACAAAATTCAGTCATAAGCACACAACTTTTATTCATAGGCAATAATAACGAGGATAAGGGGTGGGTAATATATAATGAATAACCCTGTACATGCAACCCAAAAACGCATTCTCCACATTGCATGCCTTATTCATGGTAATTTTTATACAGAAATGTATACATTAAAAGTTTGCGAAAAATGTACGATATGATATATGGGTTTTGCATTGTAAATGTATATCTATGTGGTACATTGTGTTGCCTTATTATGATGATAAAATATTTATGAATAGTTCCCAGCCATAAAAGTAGATATTTCCATGATAGTACCCACGTTTCCTGGATTGACAGACTGTCTACGTTTATTGATTCAGCCATACCAGTTTCATTTAAGTTATAAAATATGAAAATTGGACAATAAATTTTCAGTGTGGCCATCAAATAATCCATCCATAAAATCAACAAAACGGGTGGTATTAGTCGATGCATTTTCAATCAGCGTATATGTGTTTGTTTGTTGAATATGATTGAACTTTCATTGGTTTGATATCAGCTTCCAATTTAAAATATTTAATGTTCCATTCCCGTTTTATATACATTTGCTGTTCAAATTACATAATATTTGTTTACTATAAAAATTGTTAAATTCGATATTCCGTTAAACCATCACAGTCCAATAATTAATTCCAAAAGTATAATACTTCGGTTTGCAAAGTGATCAAAATGGAAAAAACGTTAAGTATTTAAAAAAATTCGAGTTTATTTACTCACTACCATAAGAAATTATAGGTAGGGACAAATTTGTATAACATTACATTATTTATAATAAACTTGTAATAAATCTATAATAAATACGTATTTATTTAAAAGTTAAAAAAAAATAATTAAAGTATCATTGAGGCTACAAAAGAATAAAAGAAAGTCTCTATTTATACAATAATTATCAATTATAAATATTCTGTTGACATAGGTGAAATTATAGTAGATGTCTTCTTAAATATAAAAAAAGCTTTTCAGGTCGTTAGCAGAGGTATTCATTATTTCAAAGTTGTTGATACATCTTATCAATGAATTAGTTTCTATAATGTGCACAGAATCAACAAACCAAAATAAATAATGTTGAATTTTTTAACAGTAATAAAGTTCCTCATGGTAGTGTGTTGGGACTTACGCTGTTCACTTTTTTTATTTATAATTAAAATAGAAGGTTTCAAAATATATCTCGTTGCAGATGATATTGTAAGATACTACAAAGCTCGATGTATATATTTTTTGAAATATTGGCTCAATCTTAGTATTTTGTACCTAGTGTGATGATTTTTTTTTTTTGGGTCTTAAACCCGAATGTATTCCAGTTCTCTATCTTAGCGGTAACAGCTATTACCTCTAACTAATCAGCTGTACGAACGGAAAAGTCAAATAATATTTTTTGTGACACTTGTAACGAAATTGCAAGCTATTTCATTCCAGTTTGTTGTGTTCCGTGAGGAATTAAGTTTCTGCTAGTCTAGTCCAGATGGCGCCACTGATTTCTACTGGAAAAGTCGGTTTTGCAGATTTTTGCACTAAATATCTATCTATCTTTATTGCTCATACTCTACTCTCAAATGTCTGTCTCTTTCCAAACTATAACCGAGTTTAGGTGGGAGGACAGAACGAGGCTTCCTTCTTCTTACTAGTGCAGCGTTCAGATTGAAACCATCTATAATTCTGCGGTCTGGTAAAATTTATGTTTTCGGGTATTATCTTGTGATTTAATGCTAATCATTATTTAAAAAGTTGCTATATTGATTTAAAGTACCTTTGAGGTAATTTTCATAATAATATTGTACCGTAATTATCTTAATTTACGCCTTGGGCGAATTTGCTTTTTTGGTGATCCGGTCACCTTGCTTGTTCTTTGGAACAGCCATTAGTAATATTGATTAGTATCAATTTATCGTGCCTTGCTGGCAATTTATCTAATATTATTCTGATATTGTAATAATTTCAGGTGTTAATTTAAACTAACCTTCGGTTATTGTAAATTTTAGATTTACTTGACAACGGATGTCGCCATTTTGTATCGTAGTTAGTTGTTTTCTGTCTTTGTCTGTTGATGTTTTAGGTCACTTAGCCACGTTGGTAGCACTCTGAAGTGGTGACTGACTGGTGACATTTGAAGATTGGTACACCTGGTTTGACAAACCTATTTGTTTATAACCTTTGTGAAAATTATCTAATTTGGTGCATTTATTTTGTGGTGGATTATTTAATACCAGTGCATATATTTATCAACCAGATCTCAGAAACGTAAGGTTTTTTCTAAATTTAAAATATCGAATGCTTACTTGAACGTTTCCTTAGTATTTCTTCAGGAACGCTACTCTAGTGGAACCTTGCCTAGTTCTCTGGCAAAAATACCTGCCTAGTTATCTGGCACTTGATTAACTTTTAATTATCTAAAGTAAACATATAGTCAAGTATATATCTTTACTTAACTTTATCTGCAATTCCTTAGAACCTCTCTCGGAGGAACTAATAAATAATTTAATTTAACGTTACCTTCAAGTTGAAAACTATCATATTGTTTTATATTTAGCAAATATTTATTTACGTTATCTTTCTAGTTGTCTGTCTGTATACAGACATTCTAAATTCTATTTTCTGGAAGCCTCACTTCTTTTATTACAAAAATATCTTAACATTTAGTGAATACCTATTTCACTTGTTTATTATCGTAGCTACACCTAGTTTATTTGCTGGACTAGTATTTTTTTCTATTTAACGTAACTTTTATTAATACTTAAGTTAGTTGAAGTCTTCAACTTCCTAACCTATTGTAGGATACCGATCCTAGTTTGTTTAGTTTGCAATTTACTCGGTAAATTTGTGTTAACTCATATTTCGTCTACGTAGCTGGACACTTCAAACGTCACAGCTTTTAATTTTGTTTTGCCTCTAATACTGATCTCATAAAACTCTCCCCTTTTTATGTCAATACCTGGACCAAGAGAAGAGGATAACTGGTGGATCGAACTGATCATTATATACAGGGTGGAGCAGAAAAACGTAATATTACACAACTGGCATTTTTTTCTCAAGGGTAACTGCAGTACTGACAGTGGTTAGTCAAATTGACACCGAACCCATTAAGAGCCTAGCCGTTGGTGGATTCTTCGCTGGACTAACCCCTTGAAGTTAAGTAAGATCTTCGTCCCCAGTAAACATTTATTTGGTCAGAAGAGATTTGTGTTGTGAGAGATCAGGCATTTCATTTTTCATTTTTTTTTCCTCTCAATATAAATTTTTTTTTTTTTTATTAGTTTTTGGTCTTCAACCACTAGTAATTTTTTTGACTTGTAAATACTTGTACATCATATATACTAGTCTTGATTATACTTTTTATTAAAATAAGATCTTTTTTATTCCACTTCCTTCCCAACCGAATTCAAGTTTTAACGCTATCTTTACCTTTTAAAGTAAAATTTTAATTAATTGGTACTTGCAAAAAGTCCTGGCGCCCAGCCTAGATTTTGGTGATAACTCAAATTAATCTAAGCTCTTATTCACGACCTGCTTACTGAGCTACCGGTCAATAAGTACAACCCCCAGCTTATTGTGTTATGCCAACAATTGGACGGGGGGTGTTGCACTAATTGGCGCCCAACGTGGGGGAAGGTATCCCCGTAAACGGAAAAAGTGTGCTCAATATAGAATAGGAAAAAGAAGAAAAGAGAAGTATTGGAAAAACCACAAACTATTGATGAATTAACTGCGTTATGTAAACAGTTAGAAGAGGCACAAGTTTGGTCAAATCGGTATAAACCACCTCCATCAAAACGATTTGGTTTACTCGAACCCGATTTAAGTTGTGTCTATCACAATGAAAACAATTTTAATTCTAACTTCTCTCGAAGAACTAATCACAATTCAAATATCTCTACCGTTACCTTTTTTAAAATGTTGGAATTGTGGTATTCCAGGTCATGCTTATAATCGGTGTCATAAACAGAAAACTCTTTTTTGTTATGGATGTGGTAGGACAAATGTTTTAAAATCTAAATGTCATAATTGTCGTCCTAGGAATTCTTTTTATTTATCGAAGCCACAGAAAAGCCAAAGGCGATCTTTCTCTCCCGTACAAACCTCTGCCTCTGAGTGGAACCAATGGCTCCATACGGTTAAAAATTTCTTTTCATGTGGTAACTCGTTGAACCCTATCTTCGTGAAAAAAATTCAATGACAATCGCCCTTATCTCAATGTTCAAATTTCGGGTCATGACGTAGTAGCTTTGGTAGACACTGGGAGCAATTCCTCAATACTAGGTTCCTCTGGACTTGCATTACTCAAAAATTGAATATACCTATTGTTTATGAAAACGGTGTCCAAGCCACTACTGCTGATGGACAAACCCAGGAGGTTTTAGGCCAAGTTACTTTACCACTGTCTATAAATAATGTCATGAAACAGGTAAAACTGTTAGTAATTCCTTCCATTACACATTCTCTAATCGTGGGCATGGACAATATTGGTGAATTTGAAATCGGTTCACCTAAATTCGTTGCTGACTCCTCCCCCAATTCTATCTCAGCCATGGCTGCTTTACCACTCAAAGTATCTCAGTCTAAATTGAAAATATCTTACAAGAGAACTTTACTTAGTAAGTCCCTTGATGATTATTCTGCGAAACCAGCAGGGAAATCTATACCGTGTACCATTGATAAGGTATATTCTAACTTTATCTATTATCTTAAGAATGCATCCGATATTGATTTAGAATCAGATGATGATCCTCTATCTGAAAATTCCTCAGACTTAGAACCTGATATCTAATGTTTCTAATTATCTTTTTCTTTTTATCTGGCTGCATCTCTCTCTTTTCTTTTCTTTAGATGCAGGGTTGTAGGGTGGGATCCATTCACACTCGTTGCATGTGTGTAGCATATGTTGTCGGGCTTCACAGGTCGTGTTATTCACAAATTTGTGCCGGGTTGCTTGATGATATGTGTTGCGCATGTGTGATGTAGTGTTTGAAGTCTTCTAAGATAGCAAAATCTTATCTTATCGTACCTTTTGTCATTTTCATATATAGAATATTACCGTATCTTATCATTTATCGTTGTATGTAGAACTCACTGTATCGTACCGTATCCAATATATTTTGGATAACATTTTGAGTGGTTTTACATAATATATTCTATATTAGCCTTAGTGGCTTCAGTTATGATTTTGCTCTTAGAAGATTTCAACTCATTGACATTAACATCGTCATATTTTTCTCTTTTCTTTATCTTATATTTTCTCTTATTTTTCATGCATACTTACAAGGTTTGATCTGTGTGCACTCATGGCATGTGGGTGGTTGCACCTGAGTGGTGTTTTGTTTGAAATTCCCTAAGAGCACAAAATAGTACAGTAGTGTACCTTTTTGTCTTTTCATTAATAGAATATTATCTTATCGGTCCGTTTATCGTGATCGTTTGTAAAATTCACTGTATCGTACCATGCTCGATACATTTTGGGTAAATTTGGAGTGATTTTTACTTTATATTCTAAATTGCAGCCTTGTGGCTTCAGTTTGATTTGGCTCTTGAAGGATTTCAACAAATAGACATCAACCTTGTTGTATTCTCTTATCTTTTCTTGTCTGTGCTTTCTTCTCGTTTATAGGTTTCCGTTATTTTATCTTTTATCATGGGTTATCTTGGAGAATATTTATCATTTTATATTTTAGTCCTGGTATTTTCCAGTTTTAGCGATGACAACGGCTATACTGTTGTTAAGGCGGTAAACCAACGTCTTTGGAGGCCCAAGACATGAGGTTCCCTCCTAAATTTCTTATTAGGTTTCCTTCTTTGTCGATTTGGAATTTTCTTGGAAGATCATTAGGCTTCTGAGTTCATTCTTGCCAGTTGACATGGGCACGATTCATATACGAGGCATTTCCTGCTACTAGAATTTGCGCAATATGGATCTTGGTTAGGTTTCCTTCCATCTAATAAACCAACCACATGTCAAAGGGTTTGGAGTGTTCTCTGGGGTAGCTTTTGTTCTTTCATGCAGAATACCACGGCATAGATATTTTAGTACTTAGTAGTTACTTAAGTACCTCTTTTCTCTTTGTTTTAGAGACTGGGAGATTAGTAGGGATGGTCTGGTTTTCATCTAGCTGTCTTTAATGACAGGCTGTCTAGGAAGGGTGGCCTTGGCTAGATGTACGTTGCTAGTCTTGTTAGGTTGAGGCTTGCATTACGTCTGCTGGACAGGGTGGCGTACCATCACTGGGGTTCATCTCAGGTCCTTTACAGTTGCCGGGTGGAAAGATTGATCATCGTGCTACTCTACTGGAAGACTCCCGTTTTAGTATCTTTCCTACAAGTGTCATGGTCTTGAGGCGCATCATGACCCAGTATTTTAAGTCTCATATGTTTTGGCTAATGTAATAGGCTTGAGGTGTCCTATTACAATGTCTTTTAAACCTCTATGTATGTTGGAATATATATTCCTTGAAGTTTGGGATACTTCAATGTTTTATTTTGATAACTTGACTGTCTGCAATGTGTGCTTTTCAAGTTTATAAATTTCCTTTAATTTTTTCTCATTTCTCTATCGGGTTATGATTGTTTTTATGAAAAATTTGTAACTCCTCAAGTTAACAAATTTTTCTTCCCGTAGGAGAGGTGGTGTGTAACGAAATTGCAAGCTATTTCATTCCAGTTTGTTGTGTTCCGTGAGGAATTAAGTTTCTGCTAGTCTAGTCCAGATGGCGCCACTGATTTCTACTGGAAAAGTCGGTTTTGCAGATTTTTGCACTAAATATCTATCTATCTTTATTGCTCATACTCTACCCTCAAATGTCTGTCTCTTTCCAAACTATAACCGAGTTTAGGTGGGAGGACAGAACGAGGCTTCCTTCTTCTTACTAGTGCAGCGTTCAGATTGAAACCATCTATAATTCTGCGGTCTGGTAAAATTTATGTTTTCGGGTATTATCTTGTGATTTAATGCTAATCATTATTTAAAAAGTTGCTATATCGATTTAAAGTACCTTTGAGGTAATTTTCATAATAATATTGTACCGTAATTATCTTAATTTACGCCTTGGGCGAATTTGCTTTTTTGGTGATCCGGTCACCTTGCTTGTTCTTTGGAACAGCCATTAGTAATATTGATTAGTATCAATTTATCGTGCCTTGCTGGCAATTTATCTAATATTATTTTGATATTGTAATAATTTCAGGTGTTAATTTAAACTAACCTTCGGTTATTGTAAATTTTAGATTTACTTGGCAACGTATGTCGCCATTTTGTATCGTAGTTAGTTGTTTTCTGTCTTTGCCTGTTGATGTTTTAGGTCACTTAGCCACGTTGGTAGCACTCTGAAGTGGTGACTGACTGGTGACATTTGAAGATTGGTACACCTGGTTTGACAAACCTATTTGTTTATAACCTTTGTGAAAATTATCTAATTTGGTGCATTTATTTTGTGGTGGATTATTTAATACCAGTGCATATATTTATCAACCAGATCTCAGAATCGTAAGGTTTTTCTAAATTTAAAATATCGAATGCTTACTTGAACGTTTCCTTAGTATTTCTTCAGGAACGCTACTCTAGTGGAACCTTGCCTAGTTCTCTGGCAAAAATACCTGCCTAGTTATCTGGCACTTGATTAACTTTTAATTATCTAAAGTAAACATATAGTCAAGTATATAGCTTTACTTAACTTTATCTGCAATTCCTTAGAACCTCTCTCGGAGGAACTAATAAATAATTAATTTAACGTTACCTTCAAGTTGAAAACTATCATATTGTTTTATATTTAGCAAATATTTATTTACGTTATCTTTCTAGTTGTCTGTCTGTAAACAGACATTCTAAATTCTATTTTCTTGAAGCTTCACTTCTTTTTATTACAAAAATATCTTAACATTTAGTGAATACCTATTTCACTTGTTTATTATCGTAGCTACACCTAGTTTATTTGCTGGACTAGTATTTTTTTCTATTTAACGTAACTTTTATTAATACTTAAGTTAGTTGAAGTCTTCAACTTCCTAACCTATTGTAGGATACCGATCCTAGTTTGTTTAGTTTGCAATTTACTCGGTAAATTTGTGTTAACTCATATTTTGTCTACGTAGCTGGACACTTCAAAAGTCACAGCTTTTAATTTTGTTTTGCCTCTAATACTGATCTCATAAAACTCTCCCCTTTTTATGTAAATACCTGGACCAAGAGAAGAGGATAACTGGTGGATCGAACTGATCATTATATACAGGGTGGAGCAGAAAAACGTAATATTACACAACTGGCATTTTTTTCTCAAGGGTAACTGCAGTACTGACAGTGGTTAGTCAAATTGACACCGAACCCATTAAGAGCCTAGCCGTTGGTGGATTCTTCGCTGGACTAACCCTTTGAAGTTAAGTAAGATCTTCGTCCCCAGTAAACATTTATTTGGTCAGAAGAGATTTGCGTTGTGAGAGATCAGGCATTTCATTTTTCATTTTTTTTTCCTCTCAATATAAATTTTTTTTTCTTTTATTAGTTTTTGGTCTTCAACCACTAGTAATTTTTTTGACTTGTAAATACTTGTACATCATATATACTAGTCTTTATTATACTTTTTATTAAAATAAGATCTTTTTATTCCACTTCCTTCCCAACCGAATTCAAGTTTTAACGCTATCTTTACCTTTTAAAGTAAAATTTTAATTAATTGGTACTTGCAAAAGTCCTGGCGCCCAGCCTAGATTTTGGTGATAACTCAAATTAATCTAAGCCCTTATTCACGACCTGCTTACTGAGCTACCGGTCAATAAGTACAACCCCCAGCTTATTGTGTTATGCCAACAATTGGACGGGGGTGTTGCACTAATTGGCGCCCAACGTGGGGCCAATATAGAATAGGAAATTGGAAAAACCACAAACTATTGATGAATTAACTGCGTTATGTAAACAGTTAGAAGAGGCACAAGTTTGGTCAAATCGGTATAAACCACCTCCATCAAAACGATTTGGTTTACTCGAACCAGATTTAAGTTGTGTCTATCACAATGAAAACAATTTTAATTCTAACTTCTCTCGAAGAACTAATCACAATTCAAATATCTCTACCGTTACCTTTTTAAAATGTTGGAATTGTGGTATTCCAGGTCATGCTTATAATCGGTGTCATAAACAGAAAACTCTTTTTTTGTTATGGATGTGGTAGGACAAATGTTTTAAAATCTAAATGTCATAATTGTCGTCCTAGGAATTCTTTTTTATTTATCGAAGCCACAGAAAAGCCAAAGGCGATCTTTCTCTCCCGTACAAACCTCTGCCTCTGAGTGGAACCAATGGCTCCATACGGTTAAAAATTTCTTTTCATGTGGTAACTCGTTGAACCCTATCTTCGTGAAAAAATTCAATGACAATCGCCCTTATCTCAATGTTCAAATTTCGGGTCATGACGTAGTAGCTTTGGTAGACACTGGGAGCAATTCCTCAATACTAGGTTCCTCTGGACTTGCATTACTCAAAAAATTGAATATACCTATTGTTTATGAAAACGGTGTCCAAGCCACTACTGCTGATGGACAAACCCAGGAGGTTTTAGGCCAAGTTACTTTACCACTGTCTATAAATAATGTCATGAAACAGGTAAAACTGTTAGTAATTCCTTCCATTACACATTCTCTAATTGTGGGCATGGACAATATTGGTGAATTTGAAATCGGTTCACCTAAATTCGTTGCTGACTCCTCCCCAATTCTATCTCAGCCATGGCTGCTTTACCACTCAAAGTATCTCAGTCTAAATTGAAAATATGTTACAAGAGAACTTTACTTAGTAAGTCCCTTGATGATTATTCTGCGAAACCAGCAGGGAAATCTATACCGTGTACCATTGATAAGGTATATTCTAACTTTATCTATTATCTTAAGAATGCATCCGATATTGATTTAGAATCAGATGATGATCCTCTATCTGAAAATTCCTCAGACTTAGAACCTGATATCTAATGTTTCTAATTATCTTTTTCTTTTTATCTGGCTGCATCTCTCTTTTTCTTTTCTTTAGATGCAGGGTTGTAGGGTGGGATCCATTCACACTCGTTGCATGTGTGTAGCATATGTTGTCGGGCTTCACAGGTCGTGTTATTCACAAATTTGTGCCGGGTTGCTTGATGATATGTGTTGCGCATGTGTGATGTAGTGTTTGAAGTCTTCTAAGATAGCAAAATCTTATCTTATCGTACCTTTTGTCATTTTCATATATAGAATATTACCGTATCTTATCATTTATCGTTGTATGTAGAACTCACTGTATCGTACCGTATCCAATATATTTTGGATAACATTTTGAGTGGTTTTACATAATATATTCTATATTAGCCTTAGTGGCTTCAGTTATGATTTTGCTCTTAGAAGATTTCAACTCATTGACATTAACATCGTCATATTTTTCTCTTTTCTTTATCTTATATTTTCTCTTATTTTTCATGCATACTTACAAGGTTTGATCTGTGTGCACTCATGGCATGTGGGTGGTTGCACCTGAGTGGTGTTTTGTTTGAAATTCCCTAAGAGCACAAAATAGTACAGTAGTGTACCTTTTTGTCTTTTCATTAATAGAATATTATCTTATCGGTCCGTTTATCGTGATCGTTTGTAAAATTCACTGTATCGTACCATGCTCGATACATTTTGGGTAAATTTGGAGTGATTTTTACTTTATATTCTAAATTGCAGCCTTGTGGCTTCAGTTTGATTTGGCTCTTGAAGGATTTCAACAAATAGACATCAACCTTGTTGTATTCTCTTATCTTTTCTTGTCTGTGCTTTCTTCTCGTTTATAGGTTTCCGTTATTTTATCTTTTATCATGGGTTATCTTGGAGAATATTTATCATTTTATATTTTAGTCCTGGTATTTTCCAGTTTTAGCGATGACAACGGCTATACTGTTGTTAAGGCGGTAAACCAACGTCTTTGGAGGCCCAAGACATGAGGTTCCCCTCCTAAATTTCTTATTAGGTTTCCTTCTTTGTCGATTTGGAATTTTCTTGGAAGATCATTAGGCTTCTGAGTTCATTCTTGCCAGTTGACATGGGCACGATTCATATACGAGGCATTTCCTGCTACTAGAATTTGCGCAATATGGATCTTGGTTAGGTTTCCTTCCATCTAATAAACCAACCACATGTCAAAGGGTTTGGAGTGTTCTCTGGGGTAGCTTTTGTTCTTTCATGCAGAATACCACGGCATAGATATTTTAGTACTTAGTAGTTACTTAAGTACCTCTTTTCTCTTTGTTTTAGGGACTGGGAGATTAGTAGGGATGGTCTGGTTTTCATCTAGCTGTCTTTAATGACAGGCTGTCTAGGAAGGGTGGCCTTGGCTAGATGTACGTTGCTAGTCTTGTTAGGTTGAGGCTTGCATTACGTCTGCTGGACAGGGTGGCGTACCATCACTGGGGTTCATCTCAGGTCCTTTACAGTTGCCGGGTGGAAAGATTGATCATCGTGCTACTCTACTGGAAGACTCCCGTTTTAGTATCTTTCCTACAAGTGTCATGGTCTTGAGGCGCATCATGACCCAGTATTTTAAGTCTCATATGTTTTGGCTAATGTAATAGGCTTGAGGTGTCCTATTACAATGTCTTTTAAACCTCTATGTATGTTGGAATATATATTCCTTGAAGTTTGGGATACTTCAATGTTTTATTTTGATAACTTGACTGTCTGCAATGTGTGCTTTTCAAGTTTATAAATTTCCTTTAATTTTTTCTCATTTCTCTATCGGGTTATGATTGTTTTTATGAAAAATTTGTAACTCCTCAAGTTAACAAATTTTTCTTCCCGTAGGAGAGGTGGTGTGTAACGAAATTGCAAGCTATTTCATTCCAGTTTGTTGTGTTCCGTGAGGAATTAAGTTTCTGCTAGTCTAGTCCAGATGGCGCCACTGATTTCTACTGGAAAAGTCGGTTTTGCAGATTTTTGCACTAAATATCTATCTATCTTTATTGCTCATACTCTACCCTCAAATGTCTGTCTCTTTCCAAACTATAACCGAGTTTAGGTGGGAGGACAGAACGAGGCTTCCTTCTTCTTACTAGTGCAGCGTTCAGATTGAAACCATCTATAATTCTGCGGTCTGGTAAAATTTATGTTTTCGGGTATTATCTTGTGATTTAATGCTAATCATTATTTAAAAAGTTGCTATATCGATTTAAAGTACCTTTGAGGTAATTTTCATAATAATATTGTACCGTAATTATCTTAATTTACGCCTTGGGCGAATTTGCTTTTTGGTGATCCGGTCACCTTGCTTGTTCTTTGGAACAGCCATTAGTAATATTGATTAGTATCAATTTATCGTGCCTTGCTGGCAATTTATCTAATATTATTTTGATATTGTAATAATTTCAGGTGTTAATTTAAACTAACCTTCGGTTATTGTAAATTTTAGATTTACTTGGCAACGTATGTCGCCATTTTGTATCGTAGTTAGTTGTTTTCTGTCTTTGCCTGTTGATGTTTTAGGTCACTTAGCCACGTTGGTAGCACTCTGAAGTGGTGACTGACTGGTGACATTTGAAGATTGGTACACCTGGTTTGACAAACCTATTTGTTTATAACCTTTGTGAAAATTATCTAATTTGGTGCATTTATTTTGTGGTGGATTATTTAATACCAGTGCATATATTTATCAACCAGATCTCAGAATCGTAAGGTTTTTCTAAATTTAAAATATCGAATGCTTACTTGAACGTTTCCTTAGTATTTCTTCAGGAACGCTACTCTAGTGGAACCTTGCCTAGTTCTCTGGCAAAAATACCTGCCTAGTTATCTGGCACTTGATTAACTTTTAATTATCTAAAGTAAACATATAGTCAAGTATATAGCTTTACTTAACTTTATCTGCAATTCCTTAGAACCTCTCTCGGAGGAACTAATAAATAATTAATTTAACGTTACCTTCAAGTTGAAAACTATCATATTGTTTTATATTTAGCAAATATTTATTTACGTTATCTTTCTAGTTGTCTGTCTGTAAACAGACATTCTAAATTCTATTTTCTTGAAGCTTCACTTCTTTTATTACAAAAATATCTTAACATTTAGTGAATACCTATTTCACTTGTTTATTATCGTAGCTACACCTAGTTTATTTGCTGGACTAGTATTTTTTCTATTTAACGTAACTTTTATTAATACTTAAGTTAGTTGAAGTCTTCAACTTCCTAACCTATTGTAGGATACCGATCCTAGTTTGTTTAGTTTGCAATTTACTCGGTAAATTTGTGTTAACTCATATTTTGTCTACGTAGCTGGACACTTCAAAAGTCACAGCTTTTAATTTTGTTTTGCCTCTAATACTGATCTCATAAAACTCTCCCCTTTTTATGCAAATACCTGGACCAAGAGAAGAGGATAACTGGTGGATAGAACTGATCATTATATACAGGGTGGAGCAGAAAAACGTAATATTACACAACTGGCATTTTTTTTCTCAAGGGTAACTGCAGTACTGACAGTGGTTAGTCAAATTGACACCGAACCCATTAAGAGCCTAGCCGTTGGTGGATTCTTCGCTGGACTAACCCTTTGAAGTTAAGTAAGATCTTCGTCCCCAGTAAACATTTATTTGGTCAGAAGAGATTTGCGTTGTGAGAGATCAGGCATTTCATTTTTCATTTTTTTTTTCCTCTCAATATAATTTTTTTTTTCTTTTATTAGTTTTTGGTCTTCAACCACTAGTAATTTTTTTGACTTGTAAATACTTGTACATCATATATACTAGTCTTTATTATACTTTTTATTAAAATAAGATCTTTTTATTCCACTTCCTTCCCAACCGAATTCAAGTTTTAACGCTATCTTTACCTTTTAAAGTAAAATTTTAATTAATTGGTACTTGCAAAAGTCCTGGCGCCCAGCCTAGATTTTGGTGATAACTCAAATTAATCTAAGCCCTTATTCATGACCTGCTTACTGAGCTACCGGTCAATAAGTACAACCCCCAGCTTATTGTGTTATGCCAACAATTGGACGGGGGTGTTGCACACTTCATCATTATTAATAAATTGCCTCGTAAATTACTATTTTCTGTAAAATTTGGGACAGCAGAACGATAGGCCAGTGATTCCCATATTTAATGAGTAAGTGGAAATTAGAGGTCAAGAACTATCGATAGTTGACACCATCTATAGTTATTGATATTCCAACTCTCGACTATCGATATTTATCGATAATTTTCGATAGTCAGAACTAACTAAGACCGTTTTCGATTGGGTTTCAGTGGACGGTAGGAATGGTCGATTATTGGATGAAAAATGGAATACCCTACGTAAATACAATGCAATAGGGTATAGAGCATCAGCGTCTGACGTCACAACTAACCTCAAACAGAAATTTTTAAATTAGTGCTTTACTACATCAGTTTATACTCAAATTTCAGCTTGGAAGTATTTTCTTTAAAAATAGTTTCCAATGTAATATCTAGAAAAATTTTAGTTAATTGTCTTAGTTTAACTCAGAGGCCGCAGTTTAAGTTAAACTAAACATGAACCAATCAGTAGTCAGCATTCCAGAGTTTAAACTCTCAATTCTAGTTTTTCACGTATCCCTGTGATCGTTAGACCCAAGACAGCGCTAATTTGCAACAAAATGTCGTGTTATCGGATACTATCGATAGTGTCTCTGAAAATATCGATTGTTTCGATAGTCCAAACTATCGATGAATTATCAACTTCTAGTGGAAATTCCTCTTAAGTAGTGGGTTTAATCCTGGCTTACTGCGAAATATTTTTTAATTATAGAAACTAGTATCAAAAACTGCTTCAAATTCCGCTATAAACTATAAGATGTAGAATCCTACACCATTTTCTTAAACATCTCCCAGATTTCAGCGAGTTATTTAAATAATTAAAAACAATTTTTTCAACACATATCCCAGAACCTATTTTTTAGTAAATCTAAAACCATGCAAGGTCAATTTGAAACAGTTTCGTTATTTGTTTTCAATTTATTTTACGTTTGTGAAGTAATTTTTATTGGTGGTGTCGTAATTCTTTGGACACCCAATATTTCCAAATATCTTATTCCCCGTTGGCGAAGTGTTACATCCAACAAGAGACACTGTTGACAATTGAATGAATAAATAATAGATGTTTTAGTATTTATAGCAATAAAGCGTGGGATCAACAACTTAGAGAAACAGTCAAATTACAAACACTGTAGACAGTTTTATTGAAAGCGGCGAAACAATTTCAGCTTGAATGCTATTGGATCGTATCGTATTAGATTCTCTTTTAGTATTGTTATTGTATGTTTAAATACCCACTTGAAACCATTTTATTATACATTCAGGTTGTAACGAAAATGTAAAAGTAAAATTTTATCGCAGTATGAGGCGAAATAAAGAGAGTAAAATATTTTATTTACCTGAAAGAATAAACAATAAAATCCTCCACAAGGAAATTATTTCAACAGAATAAACTTACTATTCATCAAAATACTGAAACGGAAATTTAAATTGTGATTGATATACATGTAAGTTCCCAAAGAACAATTTAGACGAAAATGTACTTTGCTTCAGGATTTCTCTGTACATAGTTTTAGCAAAATAATGTTTAGAAACATAAAAATCATTTTGAAATAACACACATGATATCACAATAAATGTTGAAAATGTCTGTCTCGAGATTCCACATAGTTCTAGCATTCCTGATCATTGATCTTACTTTTTGGAATATTCCAGAAGGGTTTCTATTACTTGCGCACTAAGCACGAAGAATATCATCAACATTTTCTATAAGATTTGCATAAACCAGTGATTTTAGATGTCCCCACAAAAATAAGTCCAGGAAAGTCAGATCAGGTCCTCCTCAGCCAATCCATTGTTAAGGACAATTTTGATCCAAAAATTTTTCATTTCCTCGGAAATGAAAATGGGTATCATCGCGCATTATCCACATTTTATCTCGTATTACATAGATAATAACCCTGAATTACTAGCACTACCTTTAGGAACATGCACAAACATAATGGATCCTACTAAGTACTATAAATTTACAGCCAATTATCGACGAATACAACAGATTAAAATTAAACATTAACGACCTAGACAAAGCATTCAAATTAAATACAAACATACAAAGAGATGTTAAAAACTTTGCTATAATCGCAAAGTTCTTAATCGATGAAATTAACCGAAAATTGCATCAATTAATTCCATAGTCAAGACTTAAAAGAGGACTAGTTAACGGACTAAGATCTATCTGGAAATCTATCACCGGTAACCTAGATAATGAAGACTGGGAAAGAATAGAGCAACACCTGGAACAATTAAGTAAAAACCAACTATCTCAAAAGGAAATACTGACATTAACTACGCAAGCAATAGAAAAGTTCGAGTCATCCATAACAAACTTGACTACAAATCAACTCGTACTACAATCAAGAATTTTATAAATCGAACAAGCACTCAAGGACCAAAAAATAGAAATGTACTATACGATCCAATTCAACAATGGCTATACCCAAATAAATATAATGGCACAAAGTATTCTACAAATATTGGATACTCTAGAAGAAGCAGTCACATTCGCAAAAATGTTATGTCAATTATCGAACCAGAAGATCTGTTGGACAGCCTTTCACAAATAAGTAAATTCGTCAACTTACCATTCTCTACTACCACGGAACAAATTTTAAACTTCGAACTTCTAACCTCAATTAAAGCCTACTGGAGAAAAACTACACTCAATTTTATACTGGTAATACCTATCATCGATACCGTTCAATATAATATCTATCATTTATACTCATGTCCAATAGTACATGAAAACAATACCTTTCAACTAATTATTTCTTATTTTATCTGATCAATATTACAGTCCGTCAAACGAATTATGTAAATTTATAGATAAGAGTTATGATTGCAATAAGCTCAACTTAATAAATTTGGTCATGCGAAGCACAATATTTATTAGCTAAAAGACTACAGTCTAATTGCGAAGTTAATGTAATTACATTAACAAGTCAGAAAATACAAACTTTAGAATTTAACCAATCGTAAATTGTAAATGCTTCAGATAAACAAATTTTGATTATAAGGATATATCAGAAAAAAGAATATTAACACTAGATACGTAACCAACACAAAAAATTGTATAATTCAAATATGAAATCAAAAATTTACATATGTACAGACAGACAAACCAAATCTAGTAAACAATTATATTATATTTCCGAGTTAGATTATAAAGTAAATGTTTGCTATAGTTTTGAAATAAAGAATATAAGTTTGCTACAAACTAGTTTAGACGACCTAAACGATATTAAATACAAAATGGAACAAAACAAACAAAATATAAATAATAGATAATACTTCTCACTGGTATCAACCAAGTATTTGGACAATTATCTTATATGTCACTCTAATATGTATTTATGTAATTAAGAAAATACGGAATCGACTCCAAGCATCCAGAATCAACTCCAAGGAAGACACTGCCCGGACTGCAACCCTCGCTCCAGTCTAAGGGTGGAAGAGTTAAGTTAACCATCTGCAGATAATAGGAAATAATAAAGACAAGGCAGCATTATATCCCACTCGCCTCCACAGATTTCCAACGATAATACTTCACTTCGTGTCACAACTTCATTGCATTCAGATATGCTTTATATTATTGTATTTTAATCATTTGTAAAACTTATAAATTTTAAATAAATACTTTTGTAACAATTTAAATAATTTTTTAAAAACATGTTAAGTCAGCCACGCGGCTTAACTCGCGTATCAAGTTGTGTTTTGGTGTTTGTGGAAAACTATGTCAATGGCTGCCATTGCTACCACCTCCTCTATAGAACCACCCTTCAAAATGGAATATTGGTCGAGTGATACAGTATTTGAGAGGTCTCAATTCTGATAACGACTGTGATTTGTTTATGCTTATTAGTCGAATCGTATTCGAAATGTTTGATAATGAACGTTTCAACAATGTTTCTATTCCATCTAGACCATTTTACATGAGATAATTTTTTTCAGGAGTTATTCAGGCTGTTTACTTTCAAATGGGACACTATGTATTTATATTTGTTGCTTTTAAAGCGAAATATTATTCCAAATAATCTGTGTTTTATTTTTTTTAAGTGATTATATATTGTTTTAAAATTATTTAACATAAATAATTTACGTTGATAAAATTTTTTAAATATTCATCAGTTTCAGTACTAACATTACCAACTTATATGTCTAAACATCTATTGACATATGTACTTTAAATGACTTAGAGTAATTTTCAATGAGCATATTGTATCCTCGTACAAATAATGTATTTATTTTTTACTTGAGTGTGTATAACGAACTTTATTTACGACTAACATTATTATCGTAAATCAAAGTAATTATACTTTAGTGTTGAGAGAATTTATTAGAAAAATTAAATTCTAGAAATTAAGATAAATAAAGTCTTGATCATTTTGTAACTCTAATGTAAAGACATTTCAGATGCATTAATTTTCTTGCATTTATTTTAAGTTGTTATACAGGGTGAGCCACGGTGGGTGGAGTATTAGAGGTATATGGAGAATAGATCAACCGATTGCTTTGAAATTTTGGTTACCAAGATAATCGAGTATGATCTCTCCAACTAAAATATTTTCGAAAGTGCGGTGTTGCCACTTATACGTAAAACTGGCAACATCTTCGTTATTTTAAATGGAACACTCTGTATATTTTTGCGTTTTTTGGATCGCCGTCTCTTTCTGAGTAACTTTTATTAATATTTCCCTATACCTATTTCAAGCCGTTTTCGAGATAATAATTCTTTTCTGAATTTATTGCCAAAAATTTGACTTTCAGTAAATCGTGTTTTCTCCTACCTACGCAGCAATTAAAAGATAATTTTTTAGTTGCGGCTAGGCAAGGCCTGGGGGCATCTCCTCCATTAATCAAATGTTTCGAATATCATACAGGGTGAGTTAGAGAACGCCTTCTACAAGTGACTTAGAAAAATGCACGAAAGTCAATTTTTTTAAATGGAATGCCCTGTATATTATTACTGATTCGGAAAGGCGATACATTTACCTCTTTAAAAAGGTATATACTCTATAGCTAATGCACACTGTTTTCGATTTATGGGCACTTTTCTGTAACCTTACCAAGAATATTAGTCTTCTGGTATATCATAACGGGTGGGCCATGAAATTTTTGTTTTGTCATTTTGTAATGACAACAGATGTTATTTTTCTAAATAAATTTGACGTTAGTGATATTTGCACCTAATTTAAATAGCTATGTAGCACAAATATGGCAGAAAATAATTATACAAACACGGTTTTAATTGATTTGTTTATTATCCATGGACAGTGCAATAAGATTATCAGCAGAACTTGTAGAAGATTTAATGAGAAATATCCGAATTTGCTGCAGATCAGAGAAATTTTATAAATTTTGGTTCATCATTAAGAGAACAATAACAGTGTCAGTATTAGGAAAAAATAATAACTAAGCAGCAACAACAGTAACCAAGTCTAAGTAGCAATAACAAATAATACCAATAACAGTAATAAATATAAAAATCTTAAAAATATTGTTATAATTGTTCGAAATGTAGACCGTTAACTTCCAGACACTTTTGTATACGACGATGGACGACGTTTGTTGTAGCAACTCTTATTTCAGCGGGGTCCAGGTTTTCAATCTTGAATCACTCGACGTTCTAATTCTTCCCTATTGTGGACTGGAGTTTTATAAACTCTATCTTTAAGAGTACCCCAAAGATAAAAATCTAACGGGGTAAGGTCAGGGGACCTCGGAGGCCAATTCCACGGTCCCAAACGTCTAATCCAACGATCATCGAAAAAGCGGTCCAACTCCATACTAATTTCGTGTGTACAATGTGCAGGAGCCCCGTCGAGTTGATACCAACAAGTTATATATTTTTCAATTGACATAATATCAAGGAAGTCTTCCACAATTGTTCTAATTATATCTAAATATTTTCTGGAATTCAATTTTTCGTCGTATATGTAATATTTTATTTTGTCATCCATTAACATACAAAACACATTGAAACTAAATTTGACTTGACAGCCAGCCTCTCTAGTAACGTGGGGTTGTCTGTGGCCCAATGGTGACGATTTCGTGTGTTACAAATCCGTTCCTTAGAAAATTTTGATTCATCAGTCCATATAATTTTCTTTAAAAAATTGGAGTCCTCTTGCATAACAAGTAACATTTCATAAAATTCTATTCTCTGTAGATAATCCTGAGACATGAGAAATTGGACTCTTGTAAATTTGTAATTATACATTTTATGGTTTGCTAGTATTCTTCGAATGGATGAATGTGGCAATGCTAAATCCCGCTCAGCACAACGTATGGAATACTGGGGATTTGCATGAAAATATGCTAGCACATTGATTTCATTTATCTCGTCAGATGTCATAGGTTTAGGTAAATTTCTTGCTTCTCTTAATGACGAACCAAAATTTATAAAATTCCTCTGAATTCGTAAAATCTTTCTGTTGTTCATCTGCGGCAAATTCGGATATTTCTCATTAAATCTGCTGCTGAAGTTCTGCTGATAATCTTATTGCACTCTCCATGGATAATAAACAAATCAATTAAAACCGTGTTTGTATAATTATTTTCTGCCATATTTGTGCTACATAGCTATTCAAATTAGGTGCAAATATCACTAACGTCAAATTTATTTAGAAAAATAACATCTGTTGTCATTACAAAATGACAAAACAAAAATTTCATGGCCCACCCGTTATGATACCAAAAGACTAATATTCTTGGTAAGGTTACAGAAAAGTGCCCATAAATCAAAAACGGTGTGCATTAGGTATAGAGTATATTACCTTTTTAAAGAGGTAAATGTATCGCCTTTCCGAATCAGTAATAATATATAGGGCATTCCATTTAAAAAAAATTGACTTTCGTGCATTTTTCTAATCACTTGTAGAAAGCGTTCTCTAACTCACCCTGTATGATATTCGAAACATTTGATTAATGGAGGAGATGCCCCCAGGCCTTGCCTAGCCGCAACTAAAAAATTATCTTTTAATTGCTGCGTAGGTAGGAGAAAACACGATTTCCTGAAAGTCAAATTTTTGGCAATAAATTCAGAAAAGAATTATTATCTCGAAAACGGCTTGAGATAGGTATAGGGAAATATTAATAAAAGTTACTCAGAAAGAGACGACGATCCAAAAAAAACGCAAAAATATACAGGGTATTCCATTTAAAATAACGAAGATGTTGTCAGTTTTACGTATAAGTGGCAACACCGCACTTTCAAAAATATTTTAGTTGGAGAGATCATACTCGATTATCTTGGTAACCAAAATTTCAAAGCAATCGATTGATCCATTCTCCATATACTTCTAATACTCCACCCACCGTGGCTCACCCTGTATACCTACAAATTATATACCTTATTATTTGTTCATTCACAAAACTCCCAAAACTTGCGTAAATTCCATATTATTGGCCTACGATGCTGTTTTCCATCCACCTTATTGAAAACATGTAATTTACATCTTTTGAGATACAATAATAATTTTTTTTTTTTTTTTTTTTTTTTTAATATATGAAGGAAATTTGCTTTTTAATGTTTCAAAAATATTTTATTAGAAACTCTACACGTGTTTCGGCTTTTTAGGCCTTTGTCAAGAGTACAGGGAATACTGAATAGTAAAATTTGTGTCCATTGCTTATATAATAATAATAGTAAAATTTGTGTCCATTGCTTATATAATAATAATTGGTATACCAATTTTCCTCAAGCAAAGTCCGATACAACTGGCAATTTCTTTGGATAGGTACACCTCCGATACTATTTAAACTCACATTGTTTTGTACACTTTCCGCCTCGATATCCAAGAAAATATTTTGTATTTTCAATTGATGATACGAGTAGAGGAATATTTTCTAAATTTTCAACGAGATTCAGACCTTCAGCGTTTCCGTTTGAATTTGTAAATTCTTTTCGTACGTTGGTTTTTGTGTTAGGAATCTCAATTAGTAGAAATGATCCTATGGCTTTAATGTTTTCATGCTGAAATGAAGAAAAATCAGTTCCTCTCGTCGACACTGATCCCAACAATCAACACTACGTGGAAGTTGGTAGGTTAGCAATTTAAGAAACCCAGTGTTAATCTTATAATTTGAAAGATTTTCCTCGCAGCTCTATGTCCTAATACTACGAAGAAGATCGTTCACCGAACTGTCAAATTTCTAGTTGTATACGCTAACCACTGAACCACCGCCTTTTCTGATTTTGTTAGTTTACAAATATAAGGGAACAACATAAATTATTAAAAAAATAATTAATTTAAATTAAAATGATGTTGCAAAGTGTCACTTATCAATCAAATAATTTTTAAATAAATAAAAATTCCCAACGTTTCCCACACTTGCTTTAAGAGCGTCGTTTCAACTACAATTGAGCCTTAAGCAGAGCCGAGAGAGCTATTAAAATATTTTATTCAAAGCAGTTTTGAAGGATCTGAAATTTCTATTGTATAGAAAATGGCACTTAACATCTTTTTACTCAAAGTTTATTCTGAGATCTCAAGCATTGTTACCTTTCACCTTTGTAAATATTGGGATATGAAAATATAGTCATTCGTGTCTGTTAAATAAACACCCATTTACATTCTTCAACTAACACTATTTAATAGTTAAAACAATGCCGTATTACCCACTTTTTATTGTACTCAAAATAATATTTTTATATATTTGTGCCATATTCGTCACAAGTGGACACCGGACAATTTCCATGGGTGCAGAGCCGGCACATGGAATAAGAGACAATAATAAATATTTGTACGGAACAGTTAAAATAACATTTCATGAAACTTCCTGTACTTTGTTCAACGCATTAGTATAGATCGACATTATCAGAATTTTTTCTGCCCGCACAGCATTCAGGTGGTAACGAGTTAGTCAGTGAAACACTATGTATAAGAAAGAGGAGCCCTGTACGACAACGACCTATGTCAGCGGTGCAAATTAAAGATGGTTCCTCCGAGGAAATTCACATACGCGAAAAAATTTGAAAACCAAAATTTTTAGTTAACCATTGTGTAATTTATCTTTAGAGACCGGGAGATAGCGATAAACGACGTAAATTCCAGGGTTGACGCTAGGTAATACGCCCACTAAAACATTTGCCACCTTTCAGCCGCAATCATTGGTGATTTCATCCACGCTAATCCAGACGTATATGCCATCAGTTCAGAATATTTTTTGGTTTAATACTGTCACATCTCTGTGATAAATGTTATTTTTCTTAGTATCGTGTTTCCGATTTTACCCGAACATTGCTATACTGCCCACTATTTATACTTTTGCAAAAATTGTCTTAGGCATGGTAACCGGGTTGGTAAAGCGCTTATAGCTATTTACTCGGTACTGAAGATCGATGGTTCGATTCCATCCTGAAGCAAGTTAGACATTTTATTTGTAATTTGTTGCGGACTAAGATAGGTGAAGGAATTATCGACTGCCTAGATGTGGTTCAGACTCCACAATAAATTGTGGAGCCTCGTCTCTCTCAACTAACACAAAATCCAAGACATCTTCTGGAGTTACTTCAGTGATTTGATAGGCAGCTAAAAAAACATTTTTAAAAACATTTTTAAGTGGACTATTTAGTTTCGTCCTCGTATATTGCATTCAACCATCATTTGTAGCCGTTAAGGAATTATTTGAACGAAACAGTTTTAAAATGTTGTCTTTAATTTAGCATAGTTTACGTGTCTACGTGTTATTCACAGACTTCCAAGTCATTGATGTATTCATTTTCAACATGAGGCAGCGGGCACAAAAGTAATAGCCACGCGGTTCGCTTATACCTATCTATGAATTGCTATTGGATATTCGATAATAACGAGCCCTGTCGGTCAGTAAGTAATTGCTGTCCAATTACCTGCTAAAAACTTTTAATTTTTTGTTCCCATTTTTATAAAAAAAGAAAACAGATGTATTGCATAATATATAAGAATATTTTATCATTTCATATTGTTTGGGATTGTTAGATCAGGTGTTTACAATATTATATCTACTAAAAGTCGTCTCTGGAATTCATCGCTACCTCCCAATCTCTATTTATCTTTAACAGGAACACCATGACGACGCGACGTACGGCCCGATAAACCGTTCAGTAAATTCTGCACATTACGAATAATTTTTACAGATTCCTCCATAGGTAATGTAGTATATTCTAGTTTCTTAAGTATGTTTACTGCATATTAACAGTGTAGGTAAACTCTGAGTAGCACTTAAAATATGGATAATAACATTAATGGCTTCATCAACACAAATCCATACGTGAAACATTAATTTTCTGTTACAGTACAGTGCACTGTAGATCCAACGACCCGAAAGTTATCATACCAATGAACAATTTGCTGCAGTTGAACTGTCGACAAACACGAACGAAAATTCGACATAATTATAACTATTTACTTTTATTCTCGCACCGTCTATACACTGCGACGTTTGCAGGGAAACTGAAACTGAATAGTTAATAAACACGGTCTAGATCTCGCTGTGCATGCACTTACGGTGCTTCCTATGGGAGCTCAGACAGATCGGTTGGGAAGCCGGTCCAGGATTCAATTAAATTTTCCGGTGTCTAGTCACAAGTAAATGTCATTAAAAATAAAGGAATTATTGGGTTTAAGAATTAACAGCAAAGTTGTGTATACCGAAATGGAAACAACGATGTATTTGCATACTGTTGTTTCGAAATTATTGTTTCTCATCAGCAATATGTGCCATATATAATTTAATTTAATATAATAATTAAAAATACTACAAAACCTCTGAAATGTGAGCAGGAATAATTTACGGTACATTCTGCTCTTGTGTTTTTATACCGCGTTTATTCCATGTTTCATTGAATGCATGCATGAACCAATTAGAAGTACTAACTTTTAAATTAAACTAAAAATCCCAGCGAATAACTAAAACAAAGCGACTCTACTAAACTGTAGTGTCTGGCTAATATAAAATGTAATATTTTGCAGTTAATACAGATCTAATGTAATAACTCTTCTCTTTGTGAATGTTTCGTAACAAGTATTTCCAAGCGAGTGCTGTGAAAAGTTCCAGCTACGTTGAGATTCATGAGTCAATTTAGTTGCAATGACAATAAACCGGGGTCGGGGTTAATTCCGTATGGAATGTAAGGCTGCTTATACAACTCGTGTCACAAACTTAACATGTTTGGGTTTTTCAAGCCATTATTTCATTACCTTAAATTTGCTTTGTAAGAAGTGGGGTGAAACAATTAGAACATGCAAGAAATGTCTAACGCCAGTGAAAATTTAGTCAAAGGAAACTAACGCATAGAAGTAGTCATATTTAAATTAATATAAAGCGTCTATACACAATGTTGCTAGCGCTTTACGAACATTTTATTGTATTGAATAGAAGATTTTGCACAATTATTTTCTTAAGTATAAGAGATGATGTCGGTGTATTAGTGTTGTTTCATGGGTGTTTGTTTCTGGCAGTGCATCCTCTTTGCTGATAATAGCACTTCTTACTTAGAATACATGTATATTTAATACATCTACAATGGGCATCTGTTTACGAAAAAAAAACATCCACAAATCGATGTACGTATACTTACAGAAAGAAAAACTGTTCCAAGGGAAGAACATGGTCTAATTTACTCACTGGAATAAAGTAAAATGCTTTTAGCTTGAATTTCAAATAAATTTCAAGTGGATTTCCGATTAGATAATGGACACTTCTCTGAAAAAAATGTGTTATTATTATTATCATTATTATTACTCCTAGAAATACAAAACTATCAGTCTTCATCGGAATTTATGATTTTGACGCACACGGTATATTTTTTTTCTTTCATCATTCTTTGTAGTTAAATTACTCCCCATATGAAATATTTCTTTTTCTCTCACTCTGCAAAATACAAACTTAAATTTTTATGGACAGTATTACCGAGAAAAACGTTTTTTGAATCTATTAAAGGAGTAAAATATAATATTCTGAATTTTAGTCCTGTGACGTCGTCTGACTTAGTTCGTGCTGAAACGCAAACAGACAGTGAATGTGAAGATAGTACTATAGTGTTGTCAGATTTGCTTAGTAGAGTGTCCCTAGTTGAAGAGTGGAAATTCAAAATGGTCTAAGTGCTGCTTTCACCAAATTTTAGATATCACTTGTTATGTGATCTATGTGCCAAGGCCAATAGCGTACAAAACGGTCTATGTGCCATCCGCTACAGGAAGTTATCATTTTGTGATCTGCAAAGCTGCGCATGGTCGAAGCACCAGTACCTGTTGTCCGTTAAAAGGGTCTAAGTTCCAAATAATTAACATTGTTAGTATACAAAATGAACGCACGTGGTAATGTACAACTCGCCAATATTGCAGTAAAAAGGCGGTAGAAAGGTACTGAGAGTGTTAGAAAAGAAAGGAAAAGATGCAGAATTAGTGGCTTGCAACATACAAATTACAAAAGTGTCCTTGTACCGGCTAAAAATCCACCTGAACAAGAGGTAAGCAATTTTAACCTTAAAATCAGAAAACTAGGTACTTATATTACGCTCTTGTTGCAGGTAACATGTTCTTGTAAATATTCCTGCAAATCTTCAACATTCAACCAGAGAAACTCATTATTCCAACAATATTATGAAGCTGCAAATCACGATAAGCAGAGTACTTTTCTTTTGGGGCTGATTCAAGTTATCGTAAGTCGCAGGAGACATGGCTCGTATGATACACCAGAGGAAAGTCGTCGCCAAAGTACGATTACTTACACGGTTCCTAATGGTAGTGGAGAGCATGTACAGGTTTGCAGAAAATTTTTTTCTAATATATTTGCGCCAAGCCACAAGAGAATGCAAGTACTTATCGAAAAAAAGAAAATGGGAGCAACTACGTACACAGATCAACGTGGTAAAGAAACCAAAGTAAAAAAGTATGTTCCAGAACTGCGTCAGCAAGTCAAGGATAATATCCAGAGCTTTCCTCGCGAGGAAAATCATTACAAATCAATAAAAGAAGTCCTGAGCCTAGATTTAAATCTCAATCGCATGTTTTTGGCCTACAAGAAAAAAAATCCACATTCAGTACTTACTTATAAGTATTACTCACTAGTATTCAAAAAAGACTTCCCAAATCTCAGATTCGGACGGCCTAGATCAGATACATGTTCGAAGTGTGATATTTATCAAGATCAAATCAATTCCGTTGACCAACCCAGAGAGGAAACAAGAGCCACAAAAACTGGAATTGCACCATCGCAAGGCGGAAAAGGCAAGATCTACAATGAATACCGACATCGTAAGCTCACAAACTATTGATAGTGAAGATAATACTATTTCAATTGATTTGGAACAAGTTCTTTTCATTCCGACATTGACTTATTCGGATATGTTTTACAGTCGGCAGTTGTCTTGTTTTAACTTCGGGGTTCATTTGTCCGATACAGATGATGCGTTTATGTGCATATGGGATGAGTCTACTACTAGGAGGGGTGGAAATGAAATAACGTCTTGTCTGCTGAAAGTCTTCTCCCATCCAAATTTTCCTAAATGAAAAAATCTGGCGATGTGGAGTGATAACTGTATTGGGCAAAACAAGAATAAGATTATTTTAATGTTGCTTATTTACCTAGTTTCTAAAGGTATCTACGAAAAGGTCGAGCAAAATTTTCTGGTAAGTGGCCATTCCTATCTCACTTGCGACTGAGATTTTGCCCAAATAGAAAAAAGAAATCGCGTCGTAAAAAAATTACATCTCCGAAAATATAGGAAAGATGATAGCAGAGGCACGCCATCAGAAACCTTTTAATGTAGTCTACATGCAAAGAAACGATTTCAAGGATTTTCAGAGCATAGCAGATGAATATCTGAATACAACTAAACTACAAATTTCGCAAGTAGTCTGGATTAAAATTGAACAAGGGCAAGAAACGTCAATAAAAACCAAGAAGACCTTTGCTGATTTGGAGCAATGGACAACTTGTAATGTACTGAAAAAAAGGAAAAAGGTCGATTGACATTTCACAAGCAGTGGTTCCCGACCTCAACTGCACAAACCGTATTTCAGCCGAGAAGCTTAAGAATCTAAAAGACATGATGGACTATATTCCATTGAAATATAAACAGTTTTATGAAGATCTCATAGAAAGAACAGAATCACAGTAAAAGGTATCTTTGGACATAGACCCTTTTTACGTTTTCTTGTACTTGGCACTTAGGACCTTCTAGCAGTTGTCATGTTTAAGTTAATGTTGTTCATGTAAGTTTTTGTTTTTAATGTGTAACTATGTATGTAGTTCATATGATCGTGTTTTCTGTACTCAATAAATCTATTTCAAGAAAGTTTTTTAATTTTTTTTTCTTGTTTTAGACATGTTTTATGTAATATCTCAGTTTAATTTTTTCGGCACTTAGACCCTTTTGAATTTCCACTCTTCAGTTATATCGTATTTATTTCATTACTAATTAAATTTTTCATTCAAAAATCATGAGGTATTTTTATGTTACATCTTTTAGGCATCAACAATACATGCTGGAAAAAATGTTTAGTATGGTCGCCGTGAGAATAAAAATTAGTTCTAGATAAGTTAAGTTGCAAAATACTAAGTATTATAGTTGAAAATAGTTAAACATCACAAATATTCTCTATATAACAATAATTCACAATATAAACACAGGAGGAAATGTGACAAAACCGTCTTGGCCAAAGAATATCGTACATTATGTAACAAGTGCTAATCCATGAGAGGGCAGTTGGTGCAATTGCCTCCACTTTGTCGTTAAAAAAAACCTATTAAAGATGGTGTAATTATATTACCTTTGGAAAACGTTGCTGTTGAGATAGATTTCTTATTACAGTGAGAATTGGTTTTTAGTTTTGAAGTTCCTTTTTATTTATACGAACAGTCACTCATCATCATCTCAATTCTATTTACGTACCTAAAAAAATATTCTCAAAATGCCTGTACTGTGTATATTATACACCATTTCTGAAATGTCTTATCACGTATTTGTCAAAATTTGTGCCCAGTGCCCCCCACCCACTTATGGAGCACCTAGACCCGCCCTTGTGACTGTTTCATGGACGGCAACTATAAGTTATTTCGAAACTTCATAATTTAATTCTGTAATGGCAAAATATTTAAACCCCTTATCATATACATTTAAAAAATCAATTTAGTGGGACTTCCCCATTTTAAAATATATATTTTTTGACTTAAATTACAATTAATTTTTCTAATACCGAATGAAAATATGTTGTATGATTGAATAACAAAGCTTTTGTAAACACTGGAATATTGCATTGAAATCGTATTAACTCTACTACTGCATTTTTTGCATGGCTTATTAAAAATTGTTTCGTTAAAGCAAAAATCAACAAATAATACCGAGTAAGCCATGAAAAAAATAACAAGTACACTATGTCTTTAGGTAACATATATTCATATTAGACGTACTTAATCCAGTGATTAAGTACTTATAATTATATTTGATTAAATTATAAAATACAATTTAACAAACAATTTTTAAACAATATGTTATACAGAGAAACAATGATACATTTTAAAAGACAAGTAGCAAAGATCGCTACATAATATGTAACGTGGTCAATGACTCCTATTATAAATTATCAATCTTAGCACCATTTAAGTCAGTTGCAATTAAATTTATTTATCTTATAACGAGATGAATGATTGATGTAATAGAATAAAACAATCAAATGTAGTTATAATTATTTCTTAGATAGAGACTAATTGCAAAAAATCGTCGTTACATAATTTAAACACAGAGTGTCACAAAACGCACGCAAGTTCTCTTGCCTATAAATTCAGTAAGTAAAATAATCCCAGGTTTAGAGTAACAAATATCCGGCCTTCGTTACCGTGTTATTGGTCATAAAAATCATTCAATTGTCGAAACCATTTGACAATTGAAATGTTACACAATGAAATGTGAATCATTTTCAATAAGCTCATTTCAAAAATAATCAGTAATTTCAAAAATAATTATTTGGCCATTGAATTGGAAGACGTAGGCCAATTACATGATCTCCTCGATGACCCGATCTCAAACACCAACACTAGTAGCTACGAATCAACAAATTTTAAAAAATGTATTGATTGCATTTAATAATACTTAAATACACAGGATTGACTAAATATGTTTATAATTTAATTTATTCATAGCAGATTATACTATTAATTATCATTCGTATCTCTTGTGGTGATATTACAATTAGTTCTATACTTAATTTTATTAGAGGTGATACGACTAAATTAACCACAAATCAGGGAAAGGAAACTAGATCAGAGTCCAGACCAGTATCCACTACTGCATCATGGTTAGTTGATAGAGGGATATACGTAGAAAAATAAAAACAAAAGTGTAAAATGATATAATGTATTATGTAGAATTACTGAGGCTGCTATTGCATTAGCATACATGGTCACAACTAATATTCCTTCTGCATTCGTGGTTGTTAAATTATTATTTTGAACACTTATACCGGATAATTCACGTGTCACTACAGCGTGTACTGTGGTTTGTCGTTTACTGACTATTACGCAACGGCTTATGTGAGCGCCGCCACGCGGCACTCCCGGCAGAAGCGGCGGACGCGTCTGAGGAGGTAGGAGCGGCAGAGGCGGCAGTAGCGTCTTACGTGTACTTGAAGTCCTGCACAGTTTACCGTGCGATTCGTGAATGGTGACATGTCTAGATCAAGAAGAAGGAATGTTTTACTGGGGGAAAGCGTTTTTCTCAAAATATTACGAATGCGAAGAAGACATAGGGCAAGAAGGCATCCAACAGATACGTTCTATTTAGAAAGGGGAATAGACGGCGAATTCCACCGTTAACCAAAAGCTAAAAAATTGTCCCAATTCCATTCTCTGTCCACTAGTAGCCGATTGTGATAGTTTTTATGCCTCATGTCCCAAAGCATACGGCAATTTTGCACTTGACTGATTAACAGTTCATTAAAGGTACTTGTCATATTGCTAAAATAATTAGGAGCGTGTGGAATTATCCAAACATTCGGAGTTTCCAAGCCAGACTGTGCTCGGTACGGGCGGCACTAGCGGCGAATATCAAATTATTTGACCGCGTGCGCCGCTCGAAAACCGGCAGCTCTACCAGCGCCGCCTGATAACGCGCACGTAGGACACATGAATTGTATTCCACGGTTTGATGTTGCCGGCTCTGCCGCTCCTGCCACGCGGTACCGCCCACGTAAGCCGTCGCATTAATATCGGAAACACTCAAAATTCTTAGTATAACATTAACAACCTTACTACACTAAAAATCAATTGTGTCACCTAACCTAACCTAACCTAACCTAACCTAACCTAACCTAACCTAACCTAAACTAACCTACCCTTTTTTTCGGAGGAGGGGAAATCTTCAATAAGACACCCTGCTCAAATCGGCAGGGTAGTGTGGGATTTCTACCCACTAAACCCCCGTCTTCTCCCAACTACCCCCGGAATCATCGTATCCTGATATGCATCAGAAGTAGTGGACATTTTCTGGTCGTTTCAACTTTGGCTCACTCCCTCTCCTGTGCTCTTCTCTCCTTCTTCTCCTTTTCCCCCATAATCTTACCCATCATATTTACTATGATGTCCCATGCACCACGGCTTCTCACCATCTCCCGAGTTAGGTTTTCGACATTTAAAACCACCCCAAGAGCTCCATTTGCCGCTACTTTATATGTCTCCCATCTCGGACAAACGCAGAGCGTGTGCTCCTTTCTTCTATGAGTATTTCTATGGGGATCACTCCGGCCACCACTTGGGCTGCTTTTGTGGACACAGTGCGGTATGCACTGGCCACCCTTACCACCATCTTCTGCTGTACCTTCTGCAGATTTTCGCAGTATCTTCCTACACTGAGTATCTCTGCCCACACTGGAGCCCTGTATAGGATGATCGAGTGCACCACTCCACAGAGTATCTCTCTTTTCTGCTTAGAGGCTCCCCCATGTTTGGCATCAGCCTCACTAGTGTAGCTACCCTCTCCTCTACCTTTCCTACTACCGTTTCTATGTGGTCGCCATAGCTTCTTCGACTATCTAGAGTAATACCTCGATACCTTAAGGATTTTTTTGGCATTAAACCAACGCCACTCATATTAAACTTTACCTCTTCCCCTGTTTATGGGTCCCTTCAAGATTACAATCTCGGTTTTTTCAGGGGCCAGCTCCAGAAAGTGATTCCTCATCTACACCTCTATCCTTTTGGTCGACTCGTTTACCCTGTGCAGGAGTTCCTCCCTAGCCTCCGCACTGATCATAATTGCCAGGTCGTCGGGGAAGGCTATGGTACTAGCTCCGTTCGTTGGCCTGACTCTTAACACGTCGTCGTATAGGACGTTCCAAAGGGTCGGACCTAATACCGAGCCCTGTGGGACAGTCTCATCACTATACCCTTTTCGATTTCTAATTTCCTGCATCTAAAGTAATTTCTTACGACGTTAACTAAGTATTCTGGAATCTCTTTGCCCTCTAGTTTCCGCAGAATCAGGCTCCACTTCGCAGTGTTGAAGGCATTTCTGACGTCCAGCGTGACACGGGTAAACCATTTGTTGTTGCACGTTCTCACCACGTCCATTACCGCAAGGACCGCCTGTACCGTGGAGCTGCCATCTCCTGCTTCCTTTCTCTTGTCAGGTCCACCGGGATAGGGTTTACCATGCGCCCTGCCGCTATTTTATACCCGTCACCCCCAGATGTCATTTTTAAGGTCTTGGCATAGCTGCCTCCAGTGATTTCTTTCCGACACGTTTATCAGCTTCTGCAGTTGTTTATTCTCCTCCCCATACCGTTCCCTTAGTTCTTTCCTCTCGTCCTCGTTTTGACCTCTTTTGGTCATTCTCGATAACTTCCTTCTTGTTGAGGTGCACTCTCTTCTGGTAGTATCTATTTCCGCGTTCCACCAATATGGGATCATCCTCACCCTCCCGTCGATGCTGGTTATACTAATATTGTACGCTTCTTTGATTGACCGTACATACTCCCCCACAACCTAACCTAACATAACCTAACCTAACCTAACCTAACCTAACCTAAGCTAACATAACATAACATAACCTAACCTAACCTAACCTTTTTTTTTTAGTGGAGGGGGAAATCCTCATGGACACTCTGCGTAAAAATGTTCAATTTCGCGGGGTAGTGCCAGACCTGTACTGGCTAAAACCCCCTCAGTCTGCCTTCAGGGATCCCCCGGGATCGCCAATTGTTATTACTTCAGTGGGGAGGCAGTAATTCAGCCTCCTTTTGCCGCAGTCCTCTCGTCTTCATCTTTCGTGGAGATGATAGATTTACACATGCTAGAGATCTCTTTCCATCCTAGCTCGCTACCTAGCATTATCCTCATCAGGCTATTCTTGGACGGTTTTTCCCCTACCGCAGTCTCGTCCTGGAATCTGATACACTGGAAATTTGTGTGCTCCGGCGTGTCTGTCATGCCTAACCTAACCTAACCTAACCTAACCTAACCTAACCTAACCTAACCTAACCTCACCTAACCTATTCTAACCTTACCGAATTTAATTTTTATCACAATCACGGCGTGTATGAAATAAGTAACGTCTGTTGCATAGAGTACACAGAATATGCGAACTCTCTGTGGTAAAGTCATCTTAGTTTTCAACCATTTTTTTGTAGTTTATTCATAGACGATAGTAAATAATTAAATTTATTAATTTCCATTATTTTTAAGTAAATAAACAGAGCAATATTAACCATATTATCAAAGTATAAAGCAAACAACTAATTGCAGTTGCTAAATATATGCAATTGATACTAGTTTTCTTTATTGTCACATTTTCATATAAATTCCCCCCACACTTTTATCATATTTAAAATAATATCTTATTGTACAACATAACACAATTGTTTCTAATTTAATATTTGAAAAGGGTTCTTATACTTTAACATTTTAATTTCAGAAAACAATGTAACCCCAGCTGCCACGCTCACTATGCTACAAAGGTCACAATGCCAAATCTCTGTCGTTAGACTGCTGGCGGCAAAAGGTCCTAATTGACTAGCCCTTGGAGTAATTAGTCGTCGCTGTTCTGTTTTGACTGACCCATACTTGCCATCAGATGGGATTTTATAAACTGCTTTGTTCATGTAATTGTAGGAAAATACTGTTACGAGTGTTTTTTATTGCTGTTGTGCTGTTAATTCCAAGAGCTTAGAAGTTTTGCGTTTTAATTTAGCTATGGAAGTCCCAAAACTAATTATTTCAAATTTTTGTTACAGTCAGTTTTATATACCACAAAATATGTAATTAACTCAAAGTAACAAAACTCTTTTAAAATTATAAAATACTATGTAAAATAATTTTACTAAAACTAATATAAAATTGTAGTTCTTATATTATACAGGGGGATTCACTTTTAATACTCGACAGATCTCGATGAGTTAGGGTTATTTTGTGGTATATTTTTTTCTGCAGGGACTTTGTTTGAAAAAGAAATTTCTAGAGATTTTTTTCTCCTAAACTATGTGAGATTTAAATCACATTTGATACGAGGTATTGGTATGTTAGTCGTCATTGATATTACAAAAAGGTGTTAAAGTGATTCAACCAGAGGCGTACGAGAGGAGAACCTGCGCCTCCCTTTTGAGTAAGAATTTCTACACCACTGGAAATTAAAAAAAATCTCGTCTTTGCCGAATTCTTGGGACATTCTAAAGAGAACTTTTAATTTTATGTGTGAAAATAACTGAAATATCACAACATTACTGAATTATTTTTATAACTTTAACACCCTGTATCTCAGTAAGTATTAATATTTGACCACCAGTTATTAAGCAAAAGCTTAATATTTTCCGTTATAGGATAGGACTAACGTCTACAGATAGGTTGCAATTGGCGTTGATGCTCCAGAAGACATGCGCGAGATAGGGGAAGCCTAACTTAGTTCATAGATAAGTATTAATAAATCCTTTTGGAATCGTTTGTTAGCAAGAAACTCGTTAGACGATAGTAAAGGGCAAGGAAAATCTTACTAAAAAATACTTATTTAAAAAAAAAATTATGTTTGCCATTCGAACCCTGGACCTACCGCGTGCTAAGCTAGTATCTTCTCTATCGTCTAACGAGTTCCTTGGTAACAACCGATTCAAAAGGATGACAAAATTCATGGTCGCAATCTCGCGCATGTCTTCTGGAGCATCAACGCCAATTGCAACCTATCTGTAGACGCTAATTAGGATAGGCAGGTAAAATATTACCCATTCCTTATGAATCACCCTGTATATTAAACGTTAAATGCAGGTATACACACATCATTCATCTAGCATCAAATTTTTATTTATAAACAAATACATTTCACTAAGAATAGGTACTGAGCAAATAGGAATATTCCAAAGTGCATCTAAACTAAAATTAGTACATGATCTCACAGATGACCGCATAGACAAATTTCTATTCAACATCAAAGGTCTGTTCCATAAGGAAATTCAGTTTCTCTAGTGTACTTTAACTAACCTGTTTGTCTTTTCTTTAGAGCTTGAGGCACTCAATCTATGGACCTTTAAAACTTTTCTGATTAAAAAATTTCAAATCAATTTAATTTAAAGATCCGTAGTTCTAGAAAAGAAAATATGGAAACATTAAATACAAACATGAACAGAAACCCATATCTAGGAATCATTATAACTAGGCGAACATAAATTTGGTTATGACCAGTTTTATAGTTAAATTTTTTTTTTTAATAAAAATTGAGGAGTTGCAAAAAATGTCTCTGGACATCTTCGTTGGTTTTTCTCTATATGTTCTAGAAGTAGGAGAAATTGCCAAAATCAAGCAATTATTAGAATATCTGTACAAGAAAAATAATTTTTGCCGTATTAACCAGGTTACGGCTACTTACTTCTGATTTGATTAGAGGTGACCCATATTTCTTTATATTAAATAGCATACCATATTTTTTTTGAATACCGTGATTTTATATAGAATTCTCTAAAATTTTCTCTACAAGCAACAAAACTTCTCAGCTGATTCCTAGTCCGACGCCATCTGCAACAATAATGTTATAAGTCTTTAGAGTCAGAACAAAATTTTATTTTATTATTTATATATTTGGAAAAAATGTAGCAAGAACACAAGTACTGAAAAAATTACCCACTGTATATTTTAAAAGTAACTCTGAAGTGATTAACGATATGGGTACTTATGATAGTAGTTCAGTTTCTTATGTGCTTAAAAATGTATCAGAATAGATCGAAAACGAGCTATTGAGACCAATTTGCTTGTGATTGGCATAATTGTGGTTGCTTGATTGAAATGGTGGTTAAATAATGCATCTATCTCCTCGAATTCTCTTTACGACATCTACAAGATACCTAATAGAAACTACTAAGAAAGTAAGAGGAAAACATAGTGTAGCAGGGAAAGTCCAAGTCAATTTGTTTACTTATCAAATTGCCCCTAATTGGAGCATTTTACCAGCAATTCAAGCTGCACGATGTACATATAAAATTTTATAGTTAAATTATTGACGAGAAATGCAAATACTCGTTTAACAATGATTTAGTTTTGATTGCTTGGACATATGTGAACATAAAAGTCGTTTATACTAATCTATCCTTTGATGTACAATGGAATGTTTTCCTCTTTTTGAATGTATAAAACTCGTTTATTAAATATTTTATTTATTTCAAATATTCTTTATTTTAATCTACAATGCGGGGAAGTTGCCTATGAAAAATAACATCATCAATATGCCTTTCTTTACGTCTCTGTACTTCCTCAAGGCGGGACCGGAAATTTTCGATAACTCGCCGACATAATGCTGGCTCAATCCTCAGGATTTCCTTGCGAACCTTCCCGAAAAACACCAAAAACCCCTACATGTTGATTTCACCGTTACTTCTCCTCGATATAGGGATATATTGAAGAATTGTTTCGACCAGAACCTCAAAATTTGATTGAATTCAATAAGGACACTTGGTTCCAGCAATATGGAGCCACATCGCAAACTGCAAGTTTGTCAATGGAACACGTTTGGGCTAATCCCTGGAAAAGTGATCTACAAGTGGGTATCAACCTTTGGCCGTCCAGAACTCTCGATTTAACACCCATGAATTTTTCCTTTAATGTTATTTGAAGTCGAAAGTGAAACCATCAAGATTTGCTTCTATTAAAAGCCAGGATTTGCGAAGAAATCCAAACAATTGAGCCAGCACAGTGTCGGAGAATTGTCAAAAATTTCCGGTCCCGCTTTGAGGAGGTACAGCGTTGATAGAAAAGGCATATTGATGAATGTTTTTTCATAAGTAACGTTTCTTACTTTTAGATTAAAACAAAAAGTATTTGAAATAAATGATAGTTTTAATATACGAATTATATTCTTTCAAAAAAGGAAAACATTCCAAGACACCTTGATTAATGCCGTCATAGTAAAGAATAAAGTGACTGCAATACCGACATTTTTGTTGATTAAGGAATATAGTTGTTACCTATTTCCATGTACCGAAAATTTTTCATAAAATGATATCCTACTTTTATTTTAAGCGTAAACTCAAATTTCCTACTAGTTGCAACAAAATGAAATTATGATTTTCTTGTCTGTGGTAACCCCTTAAATAGTTAACCCCCAGATGTGCCTATTGTACTACAAATATTACGGGTAGAACAAATCTTAACCAGTAAAGAAGTCCAAACAATCAGTGCATTGCAGTGTATAAGTGTATTCACTGTTAGTCTGTCTATTTTGTACAGTTTATTGTAAGAAAAAAAGTGAAATAATTCGAGTTTCATTGAAATACCAGATTGCGGTGACTGATTTGCAAGGTAAGTACTTTTTTTATTATAGTTTAATAACAAAAAAATCCTCTTTTATTAGTACGATAAGCAAATATATGTCTAGTTGATTTTAGGAATTTTTCTTTGCCTTATTAGAAGATGATGAGGAATATGAGGAAAAAGTAAAAGAAATTACAATACGTCCATATGAAAATACTTGTTCAGGATTGGCTGATAAATATTTTTTTGACAATAAACAATTATTTACCAGGCTCTCAACTGCAAGCTCCAGTTGAGGTAAGAGGTAACCAATCATGAAAGGGACGATGATTATTCATCTGAAGATGAAATCGCTTTATCTGAACTTCAAAAAATTTTACCTATATCTCAATGCTGTTTCCGCAGAAAGACAAAGATAAAAAAAATTACATTCGAGTAGAAGATTTAATTTTACCATTCACCTCTATCGAATTGACAATATTCCACTAGTTGAGAGCTTGGAAACTCCTTTAGAACTGTTCTTGGTGAAAGTAATAAATATGTAATGCGAAAGAATTTAACACAATATCCTGATTTATTTGAACAAAGTTTTATTGGTGTATTGATTTTTAGTGAAAAGTCGATAGGTTGGATTAGAATATCAATCATCAAAGAGCAGCAACAAGATGCCTAAAATATGATGTGGAAGTTCATGTAGTGTTTTATTAAATTTCATAAAAAATTAAATATATATTGACTCATTGTATCTTATATGCCTAGCGTGTACATATAGAATGGGTTTTATTCTGTATCTGTATTTAATACATATTTTTTAAATGCACAAATATTGTTTGTATGAGGTTCAATAGCATATGTATGTAGGTCCCCTCTAGTCTTCATGGAAAGGAAATACGTTCACACGGTCTTAGAACTGGCTGCGTTACCGTATCTTCAGAGGTCAGAAAACCTATATTCCAGCAAGATAACGCCAGACCACGCTGCTGTCATAATCAAAGAGTTTTTACAAGAAGCTAATGTTAACATTCTTCCATGGCCCACAAGATCACCTGACTCTCTGCCAATTGAATATGTATAGTCCGGCTAGCTCGACTACCAGCACCACCAATCGATCTTATGTATTTATAGCAATATCAAATAGACTGGGATACAGTTTATTAAGAAGACATCTACCATCTCATTCAAGTCATGCCACGCAGAGTTGGAAAGCGTGTTTAAATTGTGTTTATATTCTCAACATCCCAGAGTCGGCAATGCAATTAATTTGTTATTGCTATAAGTAACAATTATTTATTACATATATTGGTAATTAAGTTTTAATAAGTATGTTTGCTTTAACCCAGATTAAGTTCACATTCCAAATAAACAAGCGTTTATTAATATCATGACGATTCACACATTGTTAACATTTATTATACAATTAATTTTTTATTAATTTTATTGAACATGTGCAATATTTACACACTAAATAAACAGACTTGTAATTGACTGATTTATTTAATTGAGATTTAATGGAGCAATGATGAAAAAATAGGGGCAATCAGAATGCCATATGATAAATATTATTGGGTCACCGACATAAATTTTTATCGTTTTTTATATCATAGTTTTACAGATAAATGTTTAACAATTTAAAGAATGAACTTTCTACAAGGGTAACCTTAAACATAATTTCTTCAGTAATTCACTGATAATTTTTATATTCATACAAATTTAAAAAGTTTTTAAAAAAAGTAGAATTTTTTCATCATGTCTTGTATTTTTTAAAACGGATTAAATTCGCAATTTAGCTGACATTTCGCTGAATTTGATATACTGCTCAAGTTATCTTTAATTTTTAAAAGATATCAAAAATAGTAAACTATTTTTCGCTGAATATACATACACTGCCCGGCACAAAAAGTTGGACAGCTGGAAAAATTGGTATATATTGAATTAAAATGTTTCTCAGTGTACACAAAAGATGTAAAATCATTTGTTTTGCATTCTTGCAGCTCTCTTGTTCATTTGTGTCCCAATTTTCTTATTTTCCTTATCATTTTAAAAAATGACGAAATTTAATATTTTTAATCACTATGAGAAATTATTCTTTAGCTTTCATTCTGCCGATTGTTTTAAGTAATGATGGGCATAATCGGATGATTTCAATAATCGGATTCTACCGATTCGATTATGCTAATAATCGGATGATAATTCTAATTAATTTTAATTCGGTGTCGCCGGCTAAGTCTCTTTTCGATTCTAGCAACTATAATAATCATATGAATTATGAATTATTATGAATTAAATTAATTTTAATGGGGTTTGGCGCACCGCGCTATAATATAACAACTCGTGTCGATTCGAATGATATAAAGAACATATTCAGCATACCAGGTAGGATCTACACTGTACGGCACGCAACGATTGCTGACACACCGAGAATCGAGATAAAATTATTCAATTCGAATTCGAGTCGGCCATTCGATTATTTTGATTCATTTTCATTCATCTGTAATGAGAATTTAGTATTTCATAATTTATGGCCTCTAGTTCTAGTTATTTTCCGATTATTTTTAATTCGAATTACGGAACAAAATAATCGAATTGTAAAGGTTATTTCAATAATCTGATTACAGGTTATTTTTAATTCGAATTATCCCATCACTAGTTTTAAGTACTGGTAATTCTCGAATGCCCCTCCTTCGGAAGGTTCCGATGGATCAGTTGTTTTAATTGATGCTGACTTTAGCATCTGCAAGGTCACTGAATAATTGGATTTTCGGCACAATTTCGACGACATTGTTGTATGAATCGTGAAACGAATAAGACAAAGGCTAATTCTCTGGACAAATAATAAAAAACTATATTTTGTGACTGTGGATTTTTTTACCTTTTTGTACCTTATGATTATTCAAACTTTTAATTATATAACAACACGGAGAATCTACTTTTCATAGTCCTGAGGATGATTTAATAAAAAAATTGAAACGTCAACTATGTATAAATTGGTTTCTCTATAAAATTTGGCCTATCCCCATTAAACGTAAACATCATAACATACTATGCCAAATTTTTCAGATTTTATTGGTCCAGTTAAATTACTAATTCTCGTTTTTACCGTGGTTTCCCTATTATTCACACATATGGGTAGGACTTTAGATATGCAAGCTGGTATATTAATAAACAATTTAGATTCATCTTGTGTGTCAAACCAATGAAATTATTAGTAATAACTGATCTTATTAAATAAATATAATTAGAGACCTGATATTTTCGGACCCTGGCAAAAAATCCTAGGGTAGAATTGTTTGCAAGCATAAATATTTTCGTCGAATATCTTATTTAAACTAGTTACTGTAAATATGGAAAAGTTAACATTATTAAAGTGAGCTATGAAAATGACAACTATTATGTTTGATAAGTGACATTGACAATGAAATAGGGGAAATATATGGTATATTCTTGAAATCAGGAACAAAGGATCATTCCAAAAAATTTAATAATATACAGGTCCCATTTAAAACAAATATATTATTTTTTTTGTATCCCCTGAAATCTGCACGCTACTGTACCTTTGATAGCAGTTTAACAAAATTTAGTCATAACCACACAACTTTTATTTCAAACTTTTTTTTCTATAGGCAATAATAATGATGATAATTTATAGTAAACTAGCGTAACCCCGTCGAAATTCGACGGCGGGTGTATTGGAAAATGCAAGTGAGTGACGAAAGTTTCATGTTACAGCACCTCCTTAAATTTCTTGGTATAGTACATCATAAAATTTCGTCATTATACCCTCAAAATGGAGGATGTGCTTCTTATGGACAGTTATACATTTTAGACTTTTCTAGGTGAACATGAGGTAAACCTCTCTTTTGGAACTCAACAGTGTACAAATATGTTAGTACTTCGACAAATATGTTTTTGGTTAATTAAACGCAAGAGTTCCTTTACTTTTGCATGAAACACGCGAACAATAACGTCTGGCCTATTATTAGCAGTTTCATAAGAATGTATGCTATTTGTAATTTCAGATGAAGGATTACATGTAAACGTCAAAAAAATGTCTGGCTTACCAAATTTTCTTGCAAGACCAACGTATGTATCTACTCGCAATTTCACCTGTTCGTTATGGATGAATTTCAATCTGTCGCCTTCGATGCGACAGTAATAATCAACAATCAACTGCTGCGTTAACTTCCCAGCATTAATTATTGGATTGAAGTCTCCTATAGGCGTTAAACCTCGAACCATAAGTCTGTAAGATATATATTCTTGCATAGAAATATTTTGGCGAATTTTAGGTTTTGCGCTCTCCTCCAGTTGGCATTGAAATATGCCATCCTGGCTCCCCGCACGGCCAGATTAATACATATGACATCGGATCGCAATGCATACTGTCAAAATATATATTTCTTATTCCACCGTCATGTGCGTAAACAGCAATATGTCTATGAGAAGGTGGAGCACCGTCGCCTGATTCAAAAACAGCTGCAACTTCAGAACATGTAGGATCATTATACCGTCGAGGATCTGATTTGGGTTCGTGATAAAAACGCATTACCAAATTAATAGGTACACTATTTTCTTTTAAAGGTAACTCCCTTTCTTCACATATCTTCTGATGCATTGTCTTATATGACATCACATAAGGATTACATTGATTTACGACACGATTTAGTATTTCTAGAATGTCTTTTCTCAAGGAACTGTTCGCAGCATGTTCAAGTCTAATTTGATTGGCTTCGGAAAAGTCTAAAATGTATAACTGTCTATAAGAAACACATCCTCCATTTTGATGGTATATTGACGAAATTTTATGATGTACTACACCAAGAATTTTGAAACAATATGGACCATATCCGGAAGATAATTTTATATTTGCCCCGAATGACACGAACGACAAAGCATTATTATATTGTCGAATATTATCTCGAAAATTTTTCGATATCTCGTCATTCCCTGTAAATAATTCTTTCATTTTATCAGGAATCCGAAATTCCGGTAATTCGAATTTTTTATTACAGCAACAAAGACCAAAGTAGCCAGCCGAATTTTTTTTCACATGAAAAGTACCGGGCAGAGCAATCACTACATATGTTGTTTAAGTTACCTAAGTTGAATGGAGTTACATTTGAGATAGTATCGGAAACGGCACATCTGTATTGAATTGTAAAGCAGGTTTTTTTTTCGTATTTTAGACGTTTTTGTGTGCGTTCGCGTCTCCTTTCCATGCCGTCAGTCAACGTCTTTCTTAATTTACGTTTTCTTGAAATATTATGTTGCACAACATTGCAGAGTTCGTTTTCCACATCGGCATCATTAGTGACAGGACGAAATTCTAAAACACTATAATGTCCTGCATCAACATTACCAGAAAAAAGTAAATTAGAAATAATATTTCCAGTACCATAATCAAGAGTTTTGTTATTATTATTATCTCTATACACTCTAAACAAATGATCAGGAAACAGCTGACTAATACGGTGCAATTCGACATGGCCGGTGAACTCGCCATCTAAAGACAATAAATTTTCGTATTCAGCGGAATTTGTAATCGGTAACCGATACGATGGATCTCCAACAATAAAACCTTCATAATATTCCCATTCATTTTTAATTTTTTCGAAGACTTGCATGCGTATCTCGCGATGATGTTGGTCGTTATTAAATAAACAATGCGAAACAGAGCGAAATAAGCAATTACCATCGCCTACAAGAGGAACAACATGTCGTTCCATGCTTAAAATAGGTTTATCCCGAAAAACAAATAAAAATAGTAAACTAAACTAAAAATACTTAGCTTAAATTCCTATTTGCAAAGCAAGTAAAAACTCGAAGTCACATATAAACAATCCTGTTTGCAGCAAAGTAACTGAAAACTCGAATGTAAACAATAACCGAACAGCACACCGGCACAGATTCTGTGACACTGGCAAGTGTCACAGAATAAGCCAAGCGTGGTTGTCTCTGGCCAAACCAGCTAAGATGCATTAGTTCCATTTCTTAAGAGATCGGTGGTAGAGGTCACTTCAAGTAACGCGCGCTTAGCATACGCTAACATGCATTAGTTTTTGTTTATTTTGTTTTACATATGAAAATGGTGATTAAAAAATATAAAAATGTTTCATGATCCATCTGAGACCTTTCATTGAAAAAAAAAAAAAAAAATTTTCAAAATTGGTGTAGCGGTAGCCGCTTGAGGAACCGGAGAAGAAAACCTTTTGAGCTTTTATATATGTATAGATATATAACTCTGTACATTCCACCAAAAAAAGTTGCTGCCATATTTAACGTCCTTTAGCTGCTAAGTTATCTCATTTGTAGTATTCTTACCTGTGTTTTAGAGTAATATTCCATGATGGTTTCTTTTGCGTAAGAAAATTGAGAATATATTGTATTTGTATCCTCCCATGTAGAAAGTGGCAACAAAATAATGGAACAATTAATATTGGTCCAATGATGTAAAAAGGTTCAATGTTAAATATAAACAATTCGGCATATTGACTAAATATTGATTGAACTATATTGGGATGAGAGTGAAAAAGTACATTGTACGTATATACAATATTTGATTAATATTCGCCCAATATGGTGGAAACGAAATTGGGCCAAGATTAATTCAATATTATATATATATATATATATATATATATATATATATATATATATATATATATATATATATATATATATATATATATATATATATATATATATATATATATATATATATAATAAATGTGTGTGTGTGTATGATGTACTTCTCAATATCATCTCAATATAGTTCAATAAATATTGAAACAATTTAGCGAGTTGTTCACATTTAATATTAAACAAACCTTTTCATAAGATTGGCCCAATATTGGTCGTTTATTTTGTTGCCATGTGCTACATGGGTTAGTTTAATAGACGCGTTTCAGTTTAACCATTTGCATTTTTTATTGGCAAAGGACTAGTTCCCTTCATACCAACAATGCGACCCTTGTCAAAATCTTTGAACTGATGTAAGTGAACTGGGTTCGTTTTGATGTAACAGGATGAATTTGATTTCAAATTCAAAATAGGGTTATTGGGTTACAGCATGTTAATATTAAACATCTGAAATAATCTTTACTGATACTAAAAGCAGATATAAAATGCAACACAACCTTAACTCATTTATAAATGTTGGCTACTTAAATTAGAGTCATTTGGATTCTAGATATGTCAAGCCATTGAAAATGATAATAAAGGTATTACCTATTTAAGTTTATAGGTGTCAATAATAGTCCTTATCCTTAAAAATCCTTAATATCTGTAAGTACATACATTTATCGCCTGATGAGGTTGGATTCACCATGATCAGAGATAATTAATTCATATTTAATAATTTTATTTACACACAATCGGTTTCGATGTTATATCCACAATGTTATATATTTATTGATTATTGAGGTTTATTGAGGCACGTATATATGGAAAGTTTTGTAAACTGCTTAATTTCTTCAGATCCCATAAAGTATCAGACAGTCTAAACGCTTTAAATTTGTAACGCCATCTAGTAAACTAACTTTTCTCATGGACAATTAATGTTTAATTATCTTCGTTAAAAATATTTCACCAGCCATGTTTAATGAATCTTTATAATTAAGTTACCGATTAATTATGTGGTGTAAATTTAGCTAACAAATGACTGCAATGTAGACTGACTGTGGTTACTGCGTTAATGTGTTTAATGAAGCGGTACAGCACTTAACTTCCAACGGCCAAATGTAAACACATTGAATCACATTGTCGAAAATGTGGTGATGAGATTGTTCGCGGAAACATCAAAACCGTTGAATTGATTAATTTGATTAATTGTACCGCATGCTTGCATAATTAAATTGATGATTGATTTTTAATGTTGCTCGATATGAAACTGTAATTTTAGTATGGAAGTATTTAACCAGTAATTTGTACAAAGAGAATATCATATTAAATTTGTGGTACTGGTTTATATTCACAGATTCATGAAGTGGTGTATATTTACACTAGACTTTTTGTAAAGTGGTAATGTCAGTTACAAAATGTAATACTATTCAGGACAAAATTTTCTATTTAATATCACAAGAATAACTGAACTCTGCCCTGTAGTAAAACAACATACTATCACAAGAATAACATTGTTAGTTATTCTTGTGATAAATGTTGTTTTACTACAGGGCAAGGTTCAGTAAATTGAAGTAGCTGATTTAAAACTAAAATTTACCAAAAACTATTTGAAATATTGCATCGAAACAACATGTTGATAAGAAATAATAGCAAATTTATCACCTTTTAAAGCAAATAATTAGAAACAACACTGTGACTGGAAAAGCACTGTTTTTTTTTAATGGAGATAGCAAATAAATATGTTTACCTGATCAAAATTGACTAGGATGACTTAAAAAATTATTTCTTTGAAGTGACGTCCTTGATTTTTTTTTCTCGGAAGTTCTGCATAACAATTCTTAATATTCCATTGAATGTTGCAGCTATTTCAGTTCACACATTAATTTGTAGATATTCTAATGTTTCTAGTCGGTTACCAATAGATTTTAAATTTTAAGTCCCCCAAAAGAAATAACCACTAAGTTAGGTGATCTCGCTGCCGAATTTATCTTCTTTACTCCCAGTATTATCAACATTTTAAAGGGACTTTTAACTTAAAGGGCCAGAAAAGAAACAAAATATAAATATCAGATAGCAATTCTATAATTTAAATTAAAAATTAGGTTTGCTGGCATTCGTATACCTCGATTTATATTTTGCTGAAATTGCTGATAATACATTTTCTTGTTATTAAAACTCCCTTTAAGCTAAATATTCTTTTAAAATGTTGATAATACCGGGGGTTAATCTTGACATAAGTCAATCAACAAAATCTGCCCAAACATTACCATGGTTGTTCTAGCTGTAGTCCATCTTGATGGTACCAAATTTAGTTTCGCAAATTACTGAGTCATCCAACTCATTGTCTAGAAAAGTTTCTAGCAAGTGTATGTACCCCTGCTACCTAACATTTACTCCTCCATTCTTGTATTTAAAAAAATATGATACAAAGATGCCAACATCTGGGAGAGGAGCGACTCTTCATGCATTTGTTTCGTGTTACCTAGTATCTGCGGCTTTGTTAATTTGTATAACAGTTCACATGAACATGTCCTTAATTACTCATAATAAAGTTCTGGAAGTTCTCTTCAAATCTTGTCTATTCTCTTGCAGGAAAGAAGACCAATTTCCATGATCATTTGATTATAATTTTTGAATAATTAGAATTTTATAGGGATGAATACCATATTTTGCTTGTGGAAAATACGCCGAAAATTACATGTTGAATGCCTGGGCATGTCGTGAAGTTGACCAGAAAGAGTTTAATATGGTCTGTCTAATTATATCAAAATCTTCTGGTATACACACAGTTCGGGTTCTTCCTATCGTTTTTTTTCTCGTTGCGGAAGCATCTCTTCTAAACGTTCTGACTCGAAGCAAAATGATCTCTCCGGTCGGCACTGATACGTTTATCCTTAAATTGAAATGAGTACAGAAATTTTCATTAAAAAATATATTATTGCTTGATATTAGTTGACATGATACGTATTAGGTGCAGAAGAGGATAAAAGGAGCTCTATACATGAAAATGGTCAATTTTCAGTATCTGTGGAGTAATCACTAATACTAAATTTGTCCATAATATAGTAAAATAATAAATATAATAACCTTGCATTACGCTCATAATTTGTTAACCTAAAGAATTTGTAAATACACTAAAAATATTCGTTTTTAGTAACTCATTGTGTTCTCAGAATTAATGGTTATCTGCGTACAAAACGTTATATGTAGCAAAGTGATTATTTGGGAAAACTGAATCTTTCATATTATAGCCTTAATGAATAAGGTTAATACTCAAGCAAAAAAAATCAGGTACTCCGCGGAACTTTTTTTATAGACCTCTTCAAAAATAGTTGTTTGATGAAATCTATATATAATTACGACACTTTACAGTCTTGGTTAATTCGACGAAAATTAATGGAAATAAATAAGATAATACCATAATATAATAATGCATATCTGTGGGTATTGAATTAAGGCCAAAAAGTTGTTTCCATGAAGCTCTAACAACTAAACAAAACAGGTTTGATCTATGAATATGCGCATTACTGTAATGGGTTTTTTGCTTCGTATGACATCAACCAGTTTTGAACTCGCTCAGATTATTCTTTAGTACCAACATAACAGAAGTATTGGCTGGGTATGAAATTTGTGTTATTATTGAATATATTGAAGTGCTTTGTTCATGAAATGGTAACAAGCTAAAAACACATTTTTGTCAATCTAAATTGTGCATTTTGCCGTGTGTACACCGTCACTGGCAATGTGAGTTGATTTATGACGTTTTTCTAAGTGTAATTTCCTTCTAGATAGCCTCCTCGGCTTTGGATTCGGGAGTTGTCTAATTTCTGTAGTGTTAGTATTATATGTTATTATTATTTCGCCAACATGACATCACGAATGGTAGTCCTGCTATTTCGCAAATATAGTATACTGTTCAAGGCATCAAACTGTACTACTCAGTTTCAAAAATTTTCGACCATATTTGTAGGACAAGATCATTCTCAGGCCCTTGTCTTTGGCAAAACATTGTTTACACAGAAAAAGCTACTCTCATATCACAAAAAATATGTTTCGATTTTTTACTTTCTTATACTTAATATAAGGAAGACTTCCCAAATTTGGCAGTTAAGATTGTCAACAACATTTTAGGTGACATAAAATTTGGTGTGTGGTACCACCAGAAAACACAATGAATGAAATAAGAAAAAATGCCAACATTTCGGGAAAAAAATTGAAAAATTGTTCTAAAGGCCAAACACAATGAAATATTCGGTAATGAGCAAAATTGGCCAGCTGAAAGGAAGTCCACGGGACCCAAACTTTTTTATATTGGACTTTACAAAAAAATATATTCTTAAGATTATAAATCATGTCTACTATATCAAGCTAATAAAATATGTTTTCCAAGTACTTAAATAAAGCTGATGTAAACTGAAATATTAGGTTAGGATAAATTTAAGTTTGATATTTGAAAGATCTAATTTAGTTACAAGAATATCAATGTCAATAACAAAAAAATTATTAAAATATATGGACATGAATTATTATTGACAGTATCGAATGACGCTGTTTAATGAAACATTCAAGGTAAGCTATTAAAATTTAATTGAGGTAAGTGAAAAATTAAATAGAATGATTTTTTTAGATCAGGATGATATATAGTGATATAAGAAAGTTATGTGCTGGCCACATCAGATATTTTTATAATTGTAATGAAACATAAATTTTTTTGATACAAAGACATATTTTTCTTATAATTATTTTAAAATTGAAGTGCACATGTTTTAATTGGTCTAAATACATCTACTATCATTCAATACACTTTTTAATTACCACTGAAGAAAGTATATTTTTTGGTTTGACAATTAATTGTTTACAGAAAAGCTAGAACATTTCACGCAAAAACGACAAAGGCAAGTCATATATCACACACACTTATTTACAGCAGTAGGATACAAATACTTAAATGATCATTCCACAACTGGTCGGTTAACTTGGAAACGAGAGATATTAAAGCCAAACCACATCTCAGCGCCATCTATTCTTATTGTTATGTAGGCCTCAGAAACGGATAGAGTCGAGTTTTATTCAAATTACTTTTAACATCCCATCACATTTAATCAGATTGTTGCTGTTTTAAGATTGCCTTTATTCGCTTACATTTGTTTAATTACCCTCAAAAGAAAGTTGAGGAAACCAAACAGAAGTGATGCTTTAACATGCTGCTATCTTAATTAAATTGCCTTTCAATTTGTTAAGCACTGACGTTTACATTTCTATGCATTAATTGCAATCTTCACTTTAACTTTTAACTCTCTTTTAATTACATAAGTGCCAAATGAATGTCAATACTTATATAGGTACTTGTTTCTTAACGACTATTAGAGTAAAATAAAATATGTGCATACAAAATATAGCAGTTGTTGTAGATTTTATTAATAGTAGTTAAACTAAATCTAGTAAAAAAGACGGGATGTTTTTATTTTTAATGTGAAAATCTCTGGCATATAATGTATCTTCCGGTAAAATCATTCCCCAATTCAATATCTTTAAAGGTAAAAGATATATTGATGATTGGAATGTTACAATTGGTATAAAATCAGATTATTAAGAGGAATCCGTCCTAAATTCAGAGCGCAGAATTTTGTAGATTCCCAAGTCACGGTATTTGTTCTACAACCTTTATTTTTTGATATTTCTCCGCGTAGTTTTTTCTTATATGTAGAAGAAAAATTATACTACGAATTCTTCAAATCAGTTTTAAATTCAATTAGAAATTGAAGTAAATGTCGCATTTCTACGAAATCTACCTAATACTTATTGACCTGTAGCGTCTTTTCTAAAGCAGATATTTAAAGTTTGGTTAAAAAGATTTCTAGTTAAATCTTCTGACAACACAGTACCCAAATATCAGTTATTGTTTTTCATAAACTTTCCCGTTATTTAAAACTAAGGAAGTACATGATTTTGTAATTATTTATAATAAATCTACATATATCAAATTATAACTGGCTGCTTTCTCCACTTCTATGTATTCCTGCCTGAACTGTAGCAGTCTAAATAATTTCTGATTATATGACGTAATAATCGAACATGGCCGACTTCCGGTTTCGCTGGTATTGTCATAAAAATCAAATTTTTAAATGGGACATATCCTGTAAATGTTGGCATATTTGGATTCTACAGATCATTCCAAACATTAAACTTCATATCGGTTGCCAATTTTTGCTTACGACTTGGTTGAAACTATTTGAAATTGGTCTATCAGTTCTTATAAAATATATTTTTTTAATTATTCAAATTATGCACGATTTATTACTGATTAAAATCAACGATAGTGATATTTTAATGAAATCTCAAGCTTTTAGCAAAATACAGCTAGAAGATTTCGTTTAGATATTTTCCACAAAATTAAACATTTAGCTATCTCTGTTCTCCTCATACTAAGGCCTTATTGGACTCTGATGAATGTAACAAGTGATCTCAAACCAATAAGATAATTTTGAAAAATTTGGACTTAACCCATTATGGCCCTCAGGTACAGAATTAGTTGACATAATTACAAACAAAAAAAAATGATATGTCTAACGCATCTTTTGACTTTGATATAAACTTGTGAAGAATAAAACAAATATTTGATTAATCAGCTTTTTGTAGAATAATCATTTGAATATGTTTGATAAATAAAAAAATCATCATTTTAATTTAGAACAGAATAATAAACAATTGATATAACTAACTAATTATTTATATTTAATTAAATAACATGACCCTAAATACATCGTCGTGAGTATACTTGTTTTTTAATATCATCCTTACATAAGAATCAATGGATCAATTTTATCTCAAATTAATTCGTCCGAAAGAAGAATTTTACACAAAATATTATTTAGTTGTATTTGTTGAATCAAAAACCAATTACCACAATAATCTAATCTGCGTTGAAAATCATTTCCATAGAGGTAGATGTCGATGATTAGTGAACATACCAAGAAGGTTTATTCGTTCAGTGTTCCGTGCTGTGTAAGACGAATTGTTTGACTGGAAGGGTGTCAAGTGATCTGACTGAACCAATCAGGTGCAAGCTGCCACAATGTCTTCCTCTCTACAGCAAACAAATTTGTTGTATCGACCTCATCATCGCGCTAGATCTCGATGTAAACCTCAATGTAAACGGCGAGGGTGAACTACTAGCATTTTCGGTATGCGGTATCACATTAAAAGAAGCAGGTTTTTTTACATGGAGGTAGAGGTGACATTGATGTAGCGACCGCGATCGCGACATCTCCTACGAGCAGCGTGATATGTTTAGCATGTCTGTACCCTAAACGTGAAAAAGTCACCCCTAGAGATTTCCTCAAATATTCTTGTAGTATGTAGATACCTCTTAACGAGCTCGATGAACTATCTTGGTTATCACAAACTTCTGTTTTGAACACCTGAAACTGTAACTAAACTTGAAAAAATTTGTCATAGTGTAGTGAGGCTATGATTGAATATGAATTTGAAACTTATGGAAAGGACATAGCCTCTCAATTGAGAATTATGGACATTGTAAGAGCAATTGATGTCCAAAATCAATTTAATAGTATCCTAACAAAAGAAAGAATTGAAGATATCAAAGAAAAGAAGAGGATCCAAAATGCATTATTAGATTTAGATTCATCAACCAACACGAGCACCCCATATTGGGTACCTGAGACAGAAAACAGCAACGCTTATTGGACACATTCCTCGCACTCAGCAACCCAAATAAATTCACCTACTGGAAATGGTTCTGAAAACATACATTCAATATTACCTGATGATGACTATCAATACCGAAATAAAGATTATGTTCTGTCTCAAGCAGTCCATTCCATAATGTAATAATAAGATACCTACCTATACGTATTACTAGTAATAAAATCTAAATTTCTTCAAATTGATTTATTATTTGTTTGTTAAATTAACCTGAATGAATTCTTGTAGAGCTTCATATATGGCCTCAAGTGTTTCACATATAAAATGAGATATTGTACTTTTAGGCACTCGATACAAAATTTTTAAACTTTAAAAGAGTCTTCCGTTGCTAGGTACCATAGTGTTACCTCTAATTTTATTTTAGGCGAAATTGCATCACGCATAACAGTGTCATCTTTTATTAGTATTAGCGCCACTTTTCCCAATAAAAAATTGAAACGTTTTACGTTCAGTCTCAACAAATTTTGGCTCTTCATCTCTTAATTCTTGTATTAATTTAACCGATGTCCCTAGTACGTTACTGCGCTTAATCCATTCACTAAACCAGATCCTTCGTTTTCGCCGTTTTGTTTAGAAGTTTTTTTTAATTCACTTGCCAGAACTAACACACTTTCAAGAATAACCGCATTCATTTTTCTTGTAGGTGCCATTTTTATTCACCGAAATGAATTCATACCAAATAAAACATGTAAATCATTCAAAGCGTTAACTTCAAATGAAATCATGTGACTTGATCAGTTCACTTGACTCGTGTCAACGCGCTTTAAGTGTACTGGCAGAATAATTACGCGGGTGGTGCTGGAGAAGTTAGAAAAATTTGACCTGTCAACAAGTCAAATATTGATGTTTGTGACCGATGATGCGTTTGGTAGATCGTTCTCTTCAAGAACACAGTTGTAGGTTGGTGCATGTTCCCTGTAAAGTGCATGTTTTACATCTTGTGGCAAAAACTATTCGACAAGACTTTTCAGAGGTAGATGCATTAATAGCAAGTAGAGAAAAAATGTTTCTTAAATCTCCTAAACGTCTTCGCACATTTCACAGCAAGTGTCCCAGTATCCCGACCACCACAACCTATTCTTACAGGTTGAAGGCAGATTTTTATTATGCTGAATATTTACAACAAATAAAAACTCTGATCCTACAATTCAATCTTGACGAGACTGCAGCTATTAATGAAAGCCAGAGAAAATTTGAAGGTATTTCCGTTGAAACAGCTTTAAAAACTATTTACAAGATTACATGACGCCATAAAAAACTTACAAAACAGTGCGCTGTCGTTACCGGAGTCACTGCAAATAGTGGACGAATGAAATCGACTGTACACGATATAGGTGACGCAAGTAATGAGTGCGTTAGAGAAAAGTTTGCACGTAGGTTAAAGCAAAACACCGGTTTTACCAGATTAAGACAAATTTCTGAAGGTAGTGATGGTGCATATCCGTGCAGATCCGTTAAATGCGTTCAAAGACTATTTTAAGTATGCCGGTATTACATCAATAGATGTCGAACGGAATTTCTCAAAATATATACTTTTTCACCACATATTTTTTCATCACTCGCGGAGACAACCATAGAAACATACCTGATGCTGCAAAATTTGTACAGATCTTCTCTAGTTTGTGATAATAAAGCTAGTTCATTAAGCTAGTTAAGAGGGTAAGTAGTGCATACATTGTTATAAATTGTAACAGTTTATTGCTTTTGTTCCTAGTTAATTTGTTTTATTATGATTATTATGATGCATACGCCTATGCACATTTCTGCCAACTCTAGTAATAGGTTAAAAAGTGTTCTAAAAGTGTCTTTTCTTGGGCGGCGTATAATAATTCTCTTTTCTTATATTGTTCACACATTTATTTTCTTATTTTAAATATTCTGTTACAAATAAGAAAAGAATGAGAACATTTCAACTAATACTAGTGGACGTTAAGTTATTTAAGGCACTCAGAATATCAATTTCTTACATAATACACATAATTTACAATTCAGTACAACACTGTTAAAGTTGGGAAACTTTTGAATTCCTCCTTAAGTACCAGGTGTGAATCTCCTAATTGAAATTTTAAAATACTTTTATGCCTAGCTATAAAAAACACAGCTAGTTCGTATACATATTATTTAAAATCACTTTCCAAATTAAACAACGAAGTCATAAAAAAAACTTTCAACAAAGTACACGACCGCAATGATTTATCGAAGATATAAAGCATGGATACGATTTTCTATTATTAATTTTTCAAAGAAAAGCTGACAGACCGGTTACCATTAAAACAAATAAGACGTTCTATAAGCATACTAAATAAATATGTTTTGGAAACAAAATCAAAGGAGGAAAAAACTTACATTTTCAGGGATTATAAATTGCTATTAATATACTCTGTGTTTAGAAATTTTGTTTAGACATACTAAGATTTAACGTGGGATTATAAATAAGTTTTATTTTAGTCTATGAGAAAATAAATAAAATTTCTTTACGCATAAATTTTAAACCAAAATTTATATCCTGAATTATTGTTGCAACTAGTCAAAATAGTTAAATCTATTAAGATATGGGTATATTGATACAATTTCTATGACGATTTGAACAAATATGCCAATTTCACTTTTTTACTCCATCGAATGACAACGAACTTAAAAATATAAGTACCTATATGAAAAAATCCATCACAAATTGCAAAAAGAGAACTTTAATTAATTTATTTATTTATTTAGATACAACCACCCTACTGGTAACCAATTACAGGGTGGGAACAGGCATACAAATAGAATAAAAGTACATTATATATAAAAAAATAATATAATGCTTAAAGTAAAAAATCATAATTATGCAAGAAAGAAATATTATTAAAGAAAGAATAATTGACTTCAAACATCAAATATCACATGCACACATATACACATACATACATACTTACATATATACACATATCCACACACACACACACACACACACACACACAACAAATGTTAAATAATTTTATTTATAATTCGTAAATTTTTCATGTGAAATTGAATGTTAATACTTACTTTTGTTTTATCTTACTCCTATCTCAGTTGGCCGGTTCAAAACTGGAGCTATTTATTTTGGGTTTTATTTCAAAGGTTTTATTAAATTAAAATATTAACTGATTCATGTTGGGAAATGAAAGATTCATCTTTATACCCAATACAAGTGATCTATTGATCATTGTACAGAACTCAAAAACAATCCTTAAAACTAACTTACCCTAAATAATAAACAGTATGCTTGAAACTTTATTGAAAGATTATTTTTGTTAAAAGCTTTTATACGACCTGATCAGATCACTGCCGGTGGCATATAAGCATCCTTTACAGTCATACGGAAATGGCAGTATTTCAAGTAATTTGATTGGCCGTTTCAAGGCCACGGCATGGCGTGTTCATCAGATATCATTTTTAAAGGGAAATTCGGCACCGTGAAAATAAACAAACTATAATAAAGGGCAAGGAAAATAAACAACCTGTAATAAAGGGCAAGGATAATCTACTAACGAACTAAAAAAATACTTATTTAAAAAAAATAATAATAAGTTTGTGATTCGAACCCTGGACCTACCGCGTGTTAGGCGAGTATCTTCTCTATCGTCTAGCGAGTTCCTTGCTGACAAACAATTCCAAAAGGATTTAATACACTTTCACATGTCATGTAACTGCGCATGCCCTGCGGCTATCTTAAAACGGCCAATGAAATTGCGATTAATACTTCCATTGCCGTACGACTGTAAGGAATGCTTATATGCCTACCGGTGGGTACCTGTCCGCTAAAATACTCCTTCTAATTTATTCGTGAAAATTTCACTATGCTGATTGCAGCTTCCTTCACACCAACCAAATCATCTGAATTTTCAAGAAATGTGTGATTTTGTTTTGAATATTAAGTTTACACTGGCCTTTTATGTACAAAACTGATGGACTTCCCACAATTTGATACCTGGATAATGCTTTGTATTCTTCTTATTAACGTAAGTGCTATACTCTTTCTTTTACGAAAGTTAATCAATTTATATTTAATTATTTGCACTATGTATCGTCGTTTTCCTTCTGACGCCTTTATTTAAACTTTTACCATTTAATAATGAAATTTTTTTCTTCTCAAACTTGTGAGGTTATGTAAATTTTATTAAATTTTCGTGCGACTTGTTTGATGCTCAAATGGTGACTGCTCAATGCTAAATTCTGACATAAGTAAATTAAAACTAGGTATCTTGATTTCCATTTACTAAAATTTTATTTTTAAATTTTGAATTCTAGGACATGTCTTTTCGGATATGCATTTTATTATTATTTTCAAATTCCTGGTAAAATCTTCTTTAATTTGGGGTGCCATATTCTTGATTACGTTAAAATTTTCTAATTGGTGAAGTTTCGGAGCACATTATTATTATTTTTGTTAACTATTAATAAACCTCTTATGACTAGTACAAAATAACTAAATACAACTTGCTTATTTTACTACCTTTTCATTGTAATTTGTCCATAAATATTAACAAATGTGTAATTTTTGTTTTCAGAACGAGTGTGTCCTTGAGTGCTAAGACTGTCCTTCTTATATGGTACACACTTATGGAGTCCCATTGCATAGGAAATTTTACTGATACTATTGTTCATAAATACAATAAAATATTTCCTGGGAATACTTATTTTTTTTATGGATATTTGTCCATAGCATTGTACAATGTCAAAATGATAAAGTTAATTTTAATGCTAACACTTTATTTTTTTTTTTGAAAACTAGAGGCCTACCCTTGGGAGTCTTTATTAGGTAGGTTTTCTGCTTATTATTCACCTTAGAGTCTAACTTTTTCTGGTTTATTTAACTGATGTTGACTTTTGGTTTTTAGTAACAATTTCACTTAAAATTTGTTCATAGTACTGCTTGGTGTATAATTTTAATAGGTTATATCTTTTAGGTGAAACCACAACATTTAATGTTCTTCCTTTAGTGTCCTGTCTGTCGTCAACTTACAGTTACAAATGTCCACTTGCAGGGATCGAGATTGTCCTACGATAAGGTTTCCTACGTTTATTTTATAACTGTTTCTGTGTTTACATCGTGGACTTTCCACTACAGGTACCTAACTTACAAACTATGTTACAATTTTGTGTTTATAATTTGTTTATTTTATGTCGATTTGTTAAGTTAAAGATGAATTCTTCAATATTTTATTTTACTATTTTCATTTTACACTAAATAAGTGTCACTTTCTGTGCTTTCACAGACTTTCTATACTTTATTTCACGCTAGCAGTATCAAATCGATATCATAAGTACTACTCAAGTAGTTAAGAGGGCTAATCGAACCAGTGTTTGTAAGGTAATTTTTCAAAATTTATTTCTTCCATACGGTTTGGTCAAATTACACCAAATTTAGAGGATCAGTAGTTGAAAGTGTACTAGAGGGTACATGTATATCTATTTTAATTAATTTTCACTTTATGTAGGGAAAATTTATACTGTAAATATAAGTGAAATTTGGACGTGATTAGCTCCTGTCGTCATGTCGTCTTGAATGAATCTTCATAATTATGCTCAGCAAGTTTCAAACTTTTATTCCGTACTATTTGGTTAAAAAGAATTTTCTAAATAAGTATCTTTGTCACTACAAATGGGGCAAGGAAGTGTTACCTCTATCGGGAATCGCACCTCAATGAAGTCGGTGAATAAAACGTCCAGTGAAGGTATAGTCAAGAGCAAAATTATTCAGCGGCGTATGTATAAAAACTTTCTAGAGAGTGACACAGCTATTCGAGGCTTTTTCCTGACTAGGCCCCTTAATCTTTTATAAATTTCGTTTTATTAATTTTTTTTAACGTTATTTATTTAATCTTTATATATTTTTATTCCTACTTTCCCTTATATTAATTCTTCATATTAGTCTCTGTTTATATTTCACAATATTTAGTTTCTATACGTGGTACACGAAATTTAATTGTTCCAAAATATATGGATAATCAAACACATTGTAAATAATTTTATACAAAAACAGTATGGAGTGAACTATCCTTCTATTTTCCAAATTAGGCATATCAAATCTTTTTAACATAATACTTTGAGAATAACCAATTACAGAGTAGCTACCATCCTCGATAAAACATAAATATTTAACAAAACGGCGCTGAATATTTTCAATGCTGTTTATAAAAATCACATCCCGGGGACTATACCAACAAGCAGTATTCTAATTTTGAATGAATAGTACAGTAATTTCATAATGTCTGTGTTATTAAATCCCTCACTATTCTTAAATGCAAAACCTAGACTTCTTAACTCTGAGGAGCCAGTTTCATTTATGGGATCATTGAAACTAAGGCTTTTATTGAAAATAACACCGAGATATTTAATTGTATTAGGTCTTTGTAATACATGATCATTTAACTAGTATTTGTATTCAATAGAGCTCCGACTTCTTAGAAAAGTAAATGCATTACGTTTAGATATGTTGAGGAATAACCGATTTAGTTGACACCAATTATTTACTTTATTAACATTACTTTGAAGCTTTTCACAATCTAGTTCACCTTATATTACAAAGTATATAATAAGCTTTGGACATCAAGATCTTCCACAATGTCATTAATAAATACTATAAACATGAGCAGCCCCAACACAGAACCTTGAGGAACACCAGAGCTGGCCAAAATATCGAATAACCTGAAACCACGATATTCTACATACATCTGTTTTCTAAATATGACATGAAGAACTCTAGTTGTGGTATCGACAATCCAAATTTGTTCAATTTTTGTATAAGAATACCGTGGTCTAGACGATCAAACGCCTTGGAAAAGTCTGTGTAAATTAAATAAGAAGGTTTAGTGCCATACGCTGATGAGGGGCAATAACTCCGAAACACGTGTCCGTAGCTGCATAGTTGTTTTTTTGGGGATATGGCACTAAACCTTCTTATTTTATTTTGACCCCAATAAATCTATATTATTTTGTTTGTATTTGCCAGGTGGAAACGGGCAGTACACATAGAGCTCTGTGTGTTGACTGTGCTCATTGAGGCCCCAATTGTGGCACATGGGAACATAAAGGCACTAATTGAGTACTGTGTACTGTACTTTCCAGCTTTATTTTAGTTCTTGTTCCTGATCTATCCCATCCTAGATCCAATTCTTTAGCTACGCTACGCTGATGAGGGGCAATAACTCCGAAACACGTGTCCGTAGCTGCATAGTTGTTTTTTTTGGGGATATGGCACTAAACCTTCTTATTTTATTTTGACCCCAATAAATCTATATTATTTTGTCTGTGTAAATTATGTCAACCTGTTTGTTATCGTCCAGCTCATTAGAAATAAACTTTGTGACGCAGACGAGATTAGTTCCGTGGATCTACCGGATACAAATCCGTGCTGATTATTTACAATTTGACCTTGCACATGATTAGATAATGATGTATGTACGGTAATCTCCAAATAATTTGGCTAAATTGCTGATAATAGTTATTGGCCGATAATTTTCAGCAATATTTCTGTTATCTTTTTATAAACTGGACATAAGCGAGAATATTTCCATATGTCCGGAAATTCACATGCCTTTAAACATAAATTAAATATTATTGATAGTGGACGAGTAAAAATATCAGCACAGTCTTTGACAATAAAAGCAGGTATATCATTAAGTCCTTTAGTGAATTTGGGTTTAATTTTCTTAAGTTATTTAAGAACATCAGCTTCAGAAAACGTCATTATTGTTAAATTGTTTGTGTTTGCATTAGTGGTAAAGATATATTTATCATCATTAGTAATCGGTTTCAGATAAGCCAACTGAAAAAAATATATCAAAGGAGTTAACAATATCTTGTGGATTTGTACCTGAACATTATTATATGTAATATAATTTGGAATTGACCTGTCTCTTTTCTTACTATTTACATACGACCAGATTTTTTTTGGGGCATTTTTTAGATTTTCTTGTACATTCAATAAATAAATAACTCTCATACGACCGTTTTATATCACCTTTTATCTTTTTTCTAATATCTATAAGTTGGTTATAAGTATTGGTATTTTTTTGTTTATCTGTATTTTTTCCTAAGAACAGATTTTTTCTTTATATCACTTACTATGTCATTTCTGTACCATGGTGGATATTGAGACTGTTTGGGAATATATTTAGGAATAATTTTATCAAGGCCCTCTATTTATTTTAAATAAAAAACAGCACAAGCTTTATTAAATCGTTTTTCACTGTCAAAAATGACCAGTCTATTTGAAGTAAAGAATCATACAGAAGAAGATAATTTTCGTTTTTAAAGTTATATACTTCAGTTAAATTATATGGGCAATTTTCAGAATGAGAATTATTTATTTGAATGGATATCTCCAAAGGCCGATGATATGATTTCTCATTTAAGAGGCATTCTAGTAATCTCCTAACTTCACAACTTCCGTTTGATAACACTACTAAATCTAAAATGGTTTCATTAGTATTTACAACGTTATTAAATTGCTTCATGTCAAAATATTCGTAAAAACGTTGCAAAGCGTATGCACGGCTGCTTGAGACCATGTTAACCTTATTATACTCTGGGATAATAAAATCGCCTTTAAAATAAACATTCTTATCATTTAAATAGTCCAAGGACTCAATGGGCTCAAAGGGCATCGTAGGAGACATGCGGTATATCTGGAGATATATAAATAGCAAAGAGAAAGATTATCTGAATATTAATAGTTACTTTAAGACCGACGATATCTATTTGACGCAAATATTAGTATATAAAATCTAGTAAGTAAACCTCCACCTTTACTCTTATTAGTTTCTGCAAAGTTGCGGTCACATCTTATAATATTATAACTGGAGGACAGAATTTCTGCATTCAGAATGTGCGCATCCAACCAAGTCTGTGTGAAAGCATATATATAATATTTACAGGTTAATGATGCAAGAAATAGATCTTGCAATTTTGTATTTATTCCTTGCACATTATGATAGTAGATATCTACTGTAGGAGTTAAGGAAGGAGTAGTATTAATATACGAGTAGAATAGTTAAAATAGATAAATTGCATTGTCTCCGTTTCTCTAGTTTTCTTTAAAGTAAGACTATCTTGTATAAATTGGTACATTTATAGAATGTGCTGTGTTTAATTTTATTAAATTTATACAGTGGAGACAGATTTATTAGAAAAATTGTAATTCATTCTTTGAAAGATACATGTCAAGCTACAAATAAGACACAAATACGAGTTTGAATACGCAATCAAAAGGAAATAAAACATTTCTAAATTGTACAAATTAATTTATTACCATCTGTCTAACATCACCAAAACATAAAATTTTACCTGACAAATAACTGTTTTTATTTTAAATTAAGTTTCCAGTTAAACAAGTTGCTTTATGAAATGGACCACATCTCATTAAACAAAATAAAGATAAAATATCTAAGATAAAGACAATGGGCGTGAACAGACCAATTGGCTTCGTGAGCCGTCAGTCATCAACAGAATAAATTAAGCTAAAACTGGACTTCTAACGTTACTTTCAGTACAGTAAATTTTAACATTTTATTGACATTAATTGAATTTTTTCTATAAATAATGTATAAAATTTGTTGAAGTTATTTATTTTGTTTACATTGCATATATATATTTTATATTTCGAAATAAAAAAATAAACACCTGCCTAGAGTAAACACGAAGTGATAGGTTGAAAAATAATGACACACCTTGCATAGTACTTGCATCTTTAACTAAAAAAGCATTTCAACTTGTTAAAAATTAAAACGTAATTTTGTAGTTTCTGGGTTTTAAAATCCAATTTGTTTCAGCCAGAACGCTCTCTGATATACTGTACCTAATAGTTATGTAGATTCTGTATACAACATTATGATATCCACCCCACTACATATAGAATTAAACATAAGGGTTTACCACAAAGTTCATATGCTAATGCCAATGGCATACAGAGACGTTAATGACCTCTCCAGAAAGTGCTAAGTGATATAAGCGATACATCTGGGATTCTGTGGTCACGTCTTAGGGACATCCAGCAAACATTAGCAGGGACTACAGAGGACGAACTTGGTTAATTATTCGCTTACTTGTTCAAGACACGTCCACCAAAGGATATTATATTTGTGGTCATTAAAACCTCTAAATTACAAGACTAAGCTTGTTTATCTTAGATTTAACTAAGGGAACATACGTAAAAGTAAAATTAGAAAGTTTCATATAACTATATATGTCCCAGAAGTGATCATAATGTATTTTTGGGATTAATCGAAAATCAAAGTAGAGATAAACAAAGTTCTTAGCTAAATTCTTAGAAGGTATATCATAGTCTTGTAATTTTATATAATGCTGTTCAAACTACTGTTGTATATAGGTGAAGTAGGTGTCATAGTTTCTGCGATAAAATGTATTTGAAGTGTCGTGTTTAATTTATTATCTACCTAAAACTTTTATAATAAATAGCGCATTCAAATAAGAATGACACTCTTGACAGTGTAAAATATAAGAAACTATATGTATTTTATTGTAATCATATTAGATTTGATAATACCGCAATAATTAATTTGTTATTTTTTCTTAGTAGCGTATAACATGTCATAAATGGCAAGCTAGGTTCTTTGACTACGAGGATGTCATCGGATATGTACAATTAAGTAATTACCAGCAAATATTTTACAAAGATAATATTGATATGTTTCATATTGCGATGTGATCCTCTTTTCCAATAGCACTAGGAATATTTCGTTCTCCTATTGGTACTACAGGCTGGAGAAAGGTATAACAACGCAATTCGCATTGAACCGTTTTACCAATATTCGTTGAAGTTTTTGTGGATCTAAACCACAGGTGATACAAAGCGTCATCTCTTGATGGAAAGACATAGTTCAGAGTGTGATATGTTTTACGGGTTGCGGCACATCTGTTGTAATTTTATATAGAAATGGATAAAATATGAAGCAAATAAATTGTCAGATTTTTTAAAATATGCATCATAACCTGAAAAAATTCTATGATGAGGCAGCATTAAATAGAGAAAGAGAATCAGGTTTTTCAACAAACAGGCCACGAACAGAGTTGGCACTGGTCCATAACCATGCAAGAATTTCCCAGGATGCTTGAATCCGGATGACCAACAGTTGTCACCATCAAAGGTCGATTAAAAAGGACTTGATAAAAATAATTGGCTGACAGCTAAAAAAGGTGATCACACTACCGGTAATTGAGTGGGCCATCAAATTCTTCCAACCATTCAAATCGTCAGGAGAGGACGGAGTTTTTCCAGCTCTACTACAAAATGCACTGGAAATATTGCGCTCATTCTTCATTAAACTATCAGAGCTAGTCTGGTATGGAACTATATTTCATCTAGTTGGCCGGCGGTTAAGGTAGTATATATAGCAAAAATGGGTGGGAAAGAACCAAGGCGACTGGATTTGTATTATGCTATCAAACAGAACCATAACAACGTCTCTACAGGAAGAAACAGTTAGGTTTAGAGCCACAAGGGTATGCCCGCAGGGCGGGTTTCTTCCCCCTTTTGTGGTCACTTCTTGTGGACAACCTACTGACTATTCTCACACTGTGGGAGGTTGAGGTTCTAGCATACGCAGATGATCTAGTCATACTAGTCAGAGGAAACTCTGAAGGAGTAATATCGAATACCATTCAAGAGACACTGGATGCAGTGAGTAACTGCTGTGACAGGGAACAGATGTCTGTAAACCCTCAAAAAACAGTAATAGTACTATTCACCCGGAAAAGGAAGCTGGAGGACTGTAAACTTCCCCCTTAATGGCTTAAACTATTCAATTTGCGGAGGAGGTGAAATATCTAGGAATCACTCTAGATAGATCACTTAATTGGAACTGCCTTCTGGAAAAGGTAATCCACAAAACAAAGCTGTCCTTATGTACATGCCGTCGTGTTTGTGGCAAATCCTGAGGAATGGGTCTCCAATAAGTTTACTGGATCTATATCACGGTCATCAGACCAATTATAACAGATCCATTGTTTGGTAGCCGAAAGGATCACAACGGATGGCCAAAGCCAAACTCCAGAACTGCAAGAGATTAGCATGCAAGACAATAATGGGTGCAATTAGCACCACACCGTCAGCTGCAATGGTATTCCTCCTAGATTTACCCCCTCTTGATATATATTTGGAGAGGCCAGGTGGGCAACCTACAGACTGCAACAAGCGACCATTAATATGCCGCAGATTAGTACCATGGAGCGGAACAGGTTGCTGGATGGCATAGAGAATCACAGCATCCTGGGAATGCCCTCGGATTCTATACCTACCATGACCAACTACGAGCTGACCTTTAACATCCTGTCTCCAGAAAGAGATGAGTGGGATCCGAATAAAGCCGACCCACTGAGGAAAGACAGTTGCTAGTTTACACACAACTTCAAAACTCCTGAGGGAACAGGAGCCGGAGTACATAGCTACAGACCAAGGGTGAGGATATCTTCAAGCCTAGGTACTCATGCAACTGTTTTTCAGGCTGAGGTTCATGCCATTGAACTGTGTGTGCGAAGGTTGGAATATATGCATCTTACACGCAGATCAATAAAAAATTTCTCAGACAGCCAAGCAGCTCCTACCGATGTAACTCCAAAACGGTATGGAATTGTCAGAGGCTCTAAATTATTTGAGTGACTCTAGTCTAGACTAGACTGGCCAGGTATCCAAATCTCGGCCACTCTGGTATGGAAGGTAACCGATTTCTTGGCCAGAGAAGGAGCGGGATCACGAATCATCGGACCAGAACCGACTCTTGGCATATCTTCAAGTACTGCTAAGATGGCTACTCAACCTGGGCTGAAAGGAAAATTTTCCAGTATTAGCAAGAGTTACCAGAATTAGTTCATTCGAAGGAGTTTATAAAACCCTTTGAAATATAATAAAGAACTAAGAAAGTTTTATAGTTAGGCCTATATACCGGGCACCGCCGACTATCATCTGTATAAACTCGGCTTAGCGGAAAATGCTGAGTTCCGTCTATGCCTGGAGGATAGTGAGAAGGCTGACCACATCTTATGCACCTGTCCCGCTGTGGAGAGGATTCGATTTTCAATATTTGGCAAAAAGGTAACTACTGCAGAGGATCTGGACACATTCTCACCCAATAAAGTTATCAGTTTCATTAAGAGACTGAACTTATTGGGTGAAATATAACTAGGTGTGAGCCACAATAGGCCTACTAATGGCTGCAGTGGAGGGTTCTCGAGGACCCACTCACAAGAAACCTAACCTATCCTACCGTTGACAGAATATTGCGGTTAACCGAAGCTGAGGCATCTCTCCTTCAATAATTTGTGGTTTTGGATAGTACCTTAAACTTCGTTTTTTACATGCTCCAGAGATAATAGTCCACAGCTGTAACATCTGGTGATTTCACTGACCATGGAGTAGGTCAATTTTTTAATTTTTTTTCTCCGTTTGACGCATAATCTAATACAAACATTTCGATCAACTGGTTTTCTTAAAATCTTTATTTATCAAAGAATGTTTTGCTTAATAAAAAATAACGAAAGGGAATTCTTAACAATGTAATTTAACAACAATATACAAAGAAACGACACAAAATAACAACAAAACCAGTAAATATAACTCATGAACAACTACGCACAATATGTTGGGGAACTGTCGCAATTATTGGATGCATTTTATTTTTTATCATATCAACAAGCTGTATAACCTACTTGATGCTGAACAAATATTTCTTCTGCTCGTTCCTAGCAAGAAAACAAAAAAATGATTAGGTGTCATCAGTGGTTTGTAGAAAATAGAAAAGTTTCTCACCTAAATAAGATTAATAATGTTTTTCAAGGCCTACTTATCCAAAAACAGTTTTTATCAACTAACGGTACCTAAACACAATTATTTTTTGAAACTTTGAAAACCACAAAAAAAACGCACTTTAGTCAATGAAAAATCAAAAATGGCGCCCATAAGAGAAACATAAGTTAAAATGCTATCACCGTTAATATGCGAGATAACAACACAGTTTGGGACACACATGTGAAACAAACATGTAGATAAATTAAGTATATTTTGTACTATTTGAAATATTTTTTATGTAAACTTAGTTAAATCGATTTATTTTTACCTTAAAAAACTGAGAAAGTTTATGTCCATGCAATTATAGAACACCCTGTGTACAGATGGGTACTAAAATTCACTAATTTATTGCATTTGCTAAATAGCTGTAATTACATTTTTTTCAGCAGCCTCATGAAAATACAAATATTACATTCTAACTGACAATTAAGGGACAAATAACAGATTTCTTGTGGATATTTGATATGGAGAAATATCAAATTAGAATTAATTTGATTGCATCATTGAATATATCTCTAGTCTATAATTCTAACGTAGTTCATATTTTACAAAACATTCTGACATAATTAAGCAGCCTGTATTTATAGTGATACAGATCTTAGGCGGGACGCTATCCAGCATTTCGTGGAGATCGTAGGCGGCTTAGAATGTCCTGAAACGATGACAGGTAACGTCTAAAGAGAAGCACCCGTGATACATCTCGCAGCATATGAAAATGTAATTATCAGCTGAAATAACTATGTCTACTAGCATACGGCTCTTCACAAAAACCCCATTAATATTATTCTAACTACTTCAACATAAAACAATCAACACATGTACACACTTTAAACATTTACTTTCATATTTCACAAGTCGTTACGGGCATATGCTTCCATTTCTAAACGTAGAAAAATTTGGCACAAGTTACTGATGTGTGTATTTGTAGGTCTTTTGGAATATAAAGCATTTCTTTGTATTTGTTTTTTATTTATTGTTTCCTATAATAAAAATAAGAAAGGAGAACAGCATATTGTACTTATTACTCCGAATAAAAGATGTACCTACATTTCAGTTTTATTGTTCAGTAGCGGAAATTCGAGGAAGTATGTGATAAAATCATCACATTACAACTTTTTATAGTGTTTATCGTGTGTTTTAAATCTATGAATCCCTAAGCCCTGTGACAAATC
>JANEYF010005217.1:0-48471 GCA_029963845.1 Rhamnusium bicolor | reverse complement strand
TGCAGAGTGGCTGACAAATTGTCAGGTTTTCAACAAAAATGTATTCCAAGCGAAGTGCTACAATTCACCTATGTTGTGTAATAACTGTATCGAGAAATAGCTACAAAATATCATAATATTTCTTACGAGAACCGTAATGAAACTGAAAAATTCTGCATTTTTTTTTTCTCTGCATACATTACGTACCACAAATGATACTACCGGCATTGTGTTGAAATCAAGGTGAGTACAATTTCAAATTATTATTAACATACTTCCAGATGGACAGCGCTCATTTATGTAAATAAGTTTACGTTTCCAATTTTATTAAATTTTATTATTATGTAACCGATCTTAAGCATTCCCTTTTAATTTTGTCCATCGATCACCGCTGACCCGTCTGGAATTTCTCATAGGAAAAAAATTATCTGTATATATACTGGGTCTGTAGAAAGTCTGAGTTCATAATTTTATTTTTAATCTATTTTCACCAAAAATTTCAATAATTTTGCCTTACAAACGGAACAAGTTAAAATATCTAAATATTCTTACTTTGCATCATCATTCTGACTTAGATTTTCCCAAAAAATATCCATACATATGTTGAACGTTTCATAATCTTTAATCGATATAATTTTTATGCAAATTTTTCCAGCTGCTCCATTTCCTCTTTCCCATTGTATACTTAGGATATCTTATGTAAAGGTAAGGAAAAGTTTTACCTGTACATATATACTGGGTCTGCTGCAAATTCTGAGTTAATAATTGTATTTTTAATCTATTTTCACCAAAATTCTCAATAATTTTGGGGCCTAAGGACCCACCATACTCATAAACGGAACAAGTTAAAATATCTACATATTTTTACTTTGCATCATCATTCTGACTTACATTTTCCCCATACGTATGTTGAACGTTTCATTATCTTGAATCTTGTTCTTAAAAAAAATAACCTCCCTAATTTTTATTCTCAATATTTTTTATATAAAAAAAAAATACAAAATCTTAAAAACAAAAAAAAAAAAGAAAAAAAAAAAAAAAAGAGTTAAAAAAAAAAAAAAAAAAAAAAAAAAAAAAAAAAAAAAAAAAAAAAAAAAAAAAAAAAATTGTATTAATTAAAAAAAAAAAAAAAAAAAAGTGTAACCCCTTTTAAAAAAAAACATATTTTATTTAAAAAAAAACATTTTAACCAACAAAAACACAAAAAAAAAAAAAAAAAATTTAATAACATAAAAAAAAAAAGGAAAAACAGAAACAACACCTAACCCCCCAACAAAAAAAAAAAGAAAAAAAAAAAAAAAAATAAAAAAAAAAAAAAAAAAAAATTGGGTTTAATTTTTGGTAAAAAAAAAAATATTTTTTAAAAAATTTTCCTTAAATTTTTTACCAACTTAATAGGAAAAAGAAATTAAAATACTTGTCGATATAATTTTAAGATCCGAAGCCAATAATTTAATTTTTTTATAGTTTTATAACATTTTCTTTAAATTTGAACTTTTTTTTTGATTTTCCATGGCTCACGTTTCCCGTCTGGCATTTTTTCATCAATAAATAACCATATCTACAGGGCGTTACTTAATCCAAAGCCACAAACTTAATTTTTTGATAATTACATGACATTTTCTTTACATTTGAGATTTTCTTTTCTTCACAATGGTCCACGTTTATCTCTCGAAAATTCGTCTGACATTTTCGATCGATAATTAACCATATGTACAGAGTGTTTCATAATCCGAAGACATTCTCTTAATTTTTTTATGTTTTTATTACATTTTCAGGTGGAATGGATATAAAAAAAATTCAAATTTAAAGAAAATATCATAAAGACATAAAAAAATTAAGAGAATGCCTTCGTATTATGAAACACTCTGCAGATATGTTTATTTATTGATATAAAATGGATTGTAATGGAAACATAAAAAAAGTAAATGATTGGCTTTGGATTAAAGAACGATATGGTTATTTATTGATAGAAAATTTCTAGCGGATATTCGGGAAAACTGGGCCTTCTGAAAGTAAAAAAAAAATCACAAAAATAAAGAAATTGTTATGTCATAAAATGTCATAGAAATATAAAAAAAATTATGCGATTGCCTTTGACAGTTTTCCATCAATAAATAACCATATCTACAGAGTGTTCCTTAATCCAAAGCCAATAACTTAATTTTTTTATAATTATATGACATTTTCTTTACATTTGAGATTTTCTTTACATTTCAATGGTCCACGTTTCTCCCTCGAAGATTCGACTGACATTTTCTATCGATAATTAACCATATGTACAGAGTGTTTCATGATCTAAAACAGATAACTTAATTTTCTTAAATTCTATGACATTTCCTTTCATTTTAAGCTGTTTTTAATATCTATTCCTTTTGAACACCCGTCTGGAATTTTCTATCGATAACCAACCATATATACAGAGTGTTCCTTCATCCGAAATCAATAACTTTATTTTTCTCCAATATTTTCTCTACATTTGAGAATTTCTCTTGCTTTTCGATGATTAACTAATCTTCCTGATACCCTTCTCACACTTTCCATCGATAATAAACCATATATACAGAGTGTTTCAGGATCCAAAGCCATCGATTTAATTTTTTCCATAATTTTATATCATTTTCTTTAAATTTAATATATTTATAAATTTAAAACATTTTCGAATTTAAAACGTTTTCAAATTTTTAGAATGGATAAAAAAAAAGTTCAAATTTAATGAAAATGTCATAAAAACATAAAAAAATTTGATTGGCTTTGGATTAAAGAGCACTCTGCAGATATGTTTATTTATTGATATAAAATGGATTGTAATAGAACCATAAAAGAAGTAAATGATTGGCTTTGGATTAGAGAACGATATGGTTATTTATTGATAGAAAATTTTAGGCGGATATTCGGGAAAAGTGGACCTTCTAAAAGTAAAAAAAAATCTCAAAAATAAAGAAATTGTTATGTCATAGAAACATAAAAAAAATTAAGCGATTGCCTTTGGGAGTTTTCCATCAATAAATAACCATATCTACAGAGTGTTCCTTAATCCAAAGCCAATAACATAATTTTTTTATAATTATATGACATTTTCTTTACATTTGAGATTTTCTTTACTTTTCAATGGTCCACGTTCCTCCCTCGAAGATTGGACTGACATTTTCTATCGATATTTAACCATATGTACAGAGTGTTTCAGGATCCAAAACAGATAACTTAATTTTTTTAAATTTTATGACATTTTCTTTCATTTTAAGCTATTTTAAATATCCATTCCTCCTGAAGGCCCATCTGGAATTTTCTATCGATAAATATCCTATATATACAGAGTGTTCCTTAATCCGAAACCAATTACTTTATTTTTTAACCAATCTCAAATATTTTCTCTTCATTTGAGATTTTCTTTTGCCTCTTGATGAATCACTAATCTTCCTGAGATCCGTCTTACACTTTCCATCGATAATTAACCATATATACAGAGTGTTTTACGATCGATGATTAATTTCTCCATAATTTTATATCGTTTCCTTTAAATTTGAGATATTTATAAATTTAAAACATTTTCAAATTTTTTCTCAAACATCTCACATACATTTGTCTCATTTCCGAATGATCCATTGCTTTAATACACTTATTTTTCCGTAAACACCACTTTTTCAACATTTTTTAATTTCCCCAAACACTGTACACATTTTATCTATTCTCGAAAGATCCAGCACACAGTGATATACTTATTTTTTTGGAAAATCGTCGTTTTAAAAAATTTAAAAAATTTTTAAGAATTTAAAAATTAAAATAAAAAACGAGATGCAATTTACATAGTACATTCCTACGAGGCCTCGCTCTTTACGATTTTTGTCGAATAACGGCCACAAAAAGCTTTTTTATTCAATTTTGAGCATAAATAACCAAATATACAGAATGTTTCGCAATCCAAAGCCAATAAATTTAATTTTTTTATAATTTGACATTTTATCAACATTTTAGATTTTCTTTTACCTTTCGATGATTGCCATATCTTCCTAAAAACAAACCACCCCCCCCAAAAAAAAAAAAAAAAAAAAAAAAAAAAAAAAAAAAAAAAAAAAAAAAAAAAAAAAAAAAAAAAAAAAAAAAAAAAAAAAAAAAAAAAAAAAAAAAAAAAAACCCCCCCCCCCCCCCCCCCCCCCCCCCGGGGGGGAAAAAAAAAAAAAAAAACCAAAAAAAAAAAAGAACCCCAAAAAAAAAAAAAAAAAAAAAAAAAAAAAAAAAAAACCAAAAAAATCCCCCAAAAAAAAAGGGTTCCCCTTCCCCCCCGGAGAACCCACAAAACTCCCGGAGACCCGCCCCACATTTCCCATCGAAAAAGAACCAAATAAACAGAATGTACTACGATCCAAACTTTTTTCACAATTTTTATCATTTTCTTTAAATTTGAGATATTTATAAATTTAAAACATTTTCCAATTTTTTTTCCAAACATCTCGCATATATTTGTCCCATTTCCGAATGATTCATTACTATAAACACCACTTTTTCAACGTTTTTTAATTTTCCCAAACACCGTATACATTTCATCTATTTTCGAAAGATCCGACACAGTAATATACTCATTTTTCTGTAAAATCGTCGTTTTAAGAAATATAAAAATTTTCAAAAATTTAAAAATAAAACAGAAATTAGCATTTCCACAAATCTTCGTCACCGTTTTCTGTCAATTTTAACATATCGTCTACGTTACTTGCATCGTTACGACTAAATTAAATTTTTTGATGTACCCGGTGGCCCAAACAAAATTAGTGTACCCGGTGTCCCAAATACGAAAATTTTTTATTTCGGATTTAGACTATATGCGGGGCGGAGAATAGATCGGTGACTTCTGAAAAAAATATACAGGGTGTTTTTAATGCAGGAACCGAAAAAAAAAGTGATTTTTTTCGGTTTAGCGTCAAAATAAAAATAAAAATTGATTAATTAAATAAAAACAATCGTTTTTCGGTAATTTGCCACTAAACTGAAAAGAAAGGGCCGCAGGCCCTTTCCGTGAGGGCGTAAGCCCGACACATGCCGGCCTCTCGACCGATAATTCGAAAAAAAGGGGCAATTTTTTCGACAAAACCGTCACGTTTCCTGCTAGAAATGGAGAATCGGCCCGCCAGGGCCGATTCGACATTTCCAGAGGGCCAGAGGCCCTCTCATCGGACGCCGTCGGGCGTCCGGCCCTCCGCAGGAGCTGGAAATAGGCGCCAGCCTATTTCTAGTCAATACTATTAAAAGGTGATACGTCTGTTTCATCGGTAGTCTTTGTTCAAAATCGAGGAAATTGGGGGAGCTAAAGGCTTTTTTCCGGGGAAGTTTTGGGGTTTCGCGGTCGTCGGGATCGAAAATATCGATAATTCTACAGTGCGTAGCGATATTTTCGTTCCTTAATTTCCGGGGATAAAAAAAATATTAGCGTTCAAAGTTGCAAATTATTTTGACTTCACGTCGGCATTGACGTGGTGTGGTCAATAATGTCCGCGCTCAAGTGGGATAGAGAAATTTTGCAAATAAATTAAATTTCGTGTAAACGTCAAAAATGTCACTTTTCGTACGCTCCTGCCGCCCTTAATCCGCGAGCTCCAGGTCGGCGCGGGCCGGCGAAGCCCCTTCCCGACCTTCGTGCTTCGACCCCTACCCGAAAACCCGCTCCAAAAGCTCCCTTTCGCAAGATTTCTGCGTCCGAAATTTGCCCTTCACCGTTAATTTTAATTTAATCTCGGTCCGGGGTCAACTGCCCTAAGAAAAATTATTATTAATCTCGCGTTTTCGTGAAAAACGGGGTCAACTGCACCCAACAAGAATAAATTAATCCTATAATTTAATTAAATAAAAAATAATTCTTTTTCGGTAATTTGCCACTGAACTGGGAAGAAATGGCCGCAGGCCATTTCCGTGAGGGCGTAAGCCCGACACGTGCCTGACTTTCGACGGATAACGCGAAAATGGAGGATTTTTTTTTGACAGCCGGACCCGGAAAAAGAGGTTTTTTTCGAAATAGTCGTGACGTCACGCACTGCGGAAACGGAGAATCGGCCCGCCAGGGCCGATTCGACGGTTCCAGAGGGCCGGTAGGCCCTCTCATCGAACGCCGCGAGGCGTTCGGCTCTCCGCAGGAGCTAGAAATTGGCGTTTAGCCAATTTCTAGTCAATACTATTAAAAGGTGATACGTCTGTTTCAGCGGTAGTCTTTGTTCTAAAATCGTGGGAATTGGGGGCGCTAAAGGCTTTTTTTCGCGGGCAGTTTTGGGGGTTCGCGGTTGTTGGGATCGAAAGTAGTCGATAATTCTACAGTGCGCCGCGCTATTTTCGTTCCTTAATTTCCGCGGATAACGAAGTTATGAGCGTTTAAAGTTGGAAATTTATTTGGCTTCACGTCGGCTATTGACGTGACGTGGTGGTCAAGATGTCCGCGCCTTCGTGGGATAGAGGCAATTTCAAAAAAAAAAAAAAAAAAAAATTTCGTGTAAACGTCAAAAATGTCACTTTTCGTACGGTCCTGCCGCCCTTAATCCGCGAGCTCCGGTCGGCGCGGGCCTGCGACCCCTTTTCGACCTTCTGCTTCTACCCCCGAAAACCCCAAGCTCTCCCCTTTCGCAAGATTTCTGCGTCCGAAATTTGCCCTCACCGCTAATTTTAATTTTATCTCGGTCCGGGGCCAACTGCCCTGCGAAGAAAATTTCGACTTTTAATCTCACGCGTTTTCGTGAAAACGGGGTCAACTGCACCCAACAAGATTAATCCTATAATTTAATTTAATGAAAAATAATTCTTTTTCGGTAATTTGCCACTGAACTGGGAAGAAATGGCCGCAGGCCATTTCCGTGAGGGCGTAAGCCCGACACGTGCCTGACTTTCGACGGATAACGCGAAAATGGAGGATTTTTTTGACAGCCGGACCCGGAAAAAGAGGTTTTTTCCGAAAAAGTCGTGACGTCACGCACTGCGGAAACGGAGAATCGACCCGCCAGGGCCGATTTTCGACGGTTCCAGAGGGCCGGTAGGCCCTCTCATCGGACGCCGTCGGGCGTCCGGCTCTCCGCAGGAGCTAGAAATTGGCGTTTAGCCAATTTCTAGTCAATACTATTAAAAGGTGATACGTCTGTTTCATCGGTAGTCTTTGTTCAAAATCGAGGAAATTGGGGGAGCTAAAGGCTTTTTTCCGGGGAATTTTTGGGGATTCGCGGTCGTCGGGATCGAAAATATCGATAATTCTACAGTGCGTAGCGCTATTTTCTTTCCTTAATTTCCGGGAACAAAAAAAATATTAGCGTTCAAAGTTGCAAATTATTTTGACTTCACGTCGGCATTGACGTGGTGTGGTCAATAATGTCCGCGCTCAAGTGGGATAGAGAAATTTTGCAAATAAATTAAATTTCGTGTAAACGTCAAAAATGTCACTTTTCGTACGCTCCTGCCGCCCTTAATCCGCGAGCTCCGGGTCGGCGCGGGCCGGCGAAGCCCCTTCCCGACCTTCGTGCTTCGACCCCTACCCGAAAACCCGCTCCAAAAGCTCCCTTTCGCAAGATTTCTGCGTCCGAAATTTGCCCTTCACCGTTAATTTTAATTTAATCTCGGTCCGGGGTCAACTGCCCTAAGAAAAATTATTTATAATCTCGCGTTTTCGTGAAAAACGGGGTCAACTGCACCCAACAAGAAATAAATTAATCCTATAATTTAATTAAATAAAAATAATCTTTTTCGGTAATTTGCCACTGAACTGGGAAGAAATGGCCGCAGGCCATTTCCGTGAGGGCGTAAGCCCGACACGTGCCTGCCTTTCGACGGATAACGCGAAAATGGAGGATTTTTTTTTGACAGCCGGACCCGGAAAAAGAGGTTTTTTCGAAATAGTCGTGACGTCACGCACTGCGGAAACGGAGAATCGGCCCGCCAGGGCCGATTCGACGGTTCCAGAGGGCCGGTAGGCCCTCTCATCGAACGCCGCGAGGCGTTCGGCTCTCCGCAGGAGCTAGAAATTGGCGTTTAGCCAATTTCTAGTCAATACTATTAAAAGGTGATACGTCTGTTTCATCGGTAGTCTTTGTTCAAAATCGTTGGAATTGGGGGAGCTAAAGGCTTTTTTTCCGGGGAAGTTTTGGGGGTTCGCGGTTGTTAAGATCGAAAATATCGATAATTCTACAGTGCGTAGCGATATTTTCGTTCCTTAATTTCCGCGGATAAAAAAATTATTAGCGTTTAAAGTTGGAAATTTATTTGGCTTCACGTCGGCATTGACGTGGTGTGGTCATGAATGTCCGCGCCTAAGTGGGATAGAGGAATTCACGAAACGGCGGCCATGTTGTATCTAGAACGTCAAAAATGCCACTTTTCGATCGTTCGTGCCGACCTTAATATCCACCGTCGAGGGCGGAATGTGCTATCTAACCTCCTTCCCGTGTCTCGGGCATCGATTTCGGCAATAAAAACGACTCCGGAGGGCCGTCCTTTCCGGTCCGCTCCGGGCGTTTGAAATTTGCACGTTCGGCCATATTTCGGAAACCGGCAGAAAATTTGGGTAACATTAAAAGTCTGCAAAGTCTTAAGTTAACAGCCGGAAGGACGGCTGCCGCCATTTTTTCCATTCTCCGATGTGTCGAGGACGATTTGCCAAGAAATCGTTTCTTAATTTCCATAAATAGAAAAGTTACGAATTTTCTAAAGTTTCCCCTCATTCCTGCCACACTTTCAGGCATACCCCGCTTCTAATAGTGAACAAAGCATATATAAATAACCTAGGATTTTCGAGTTCCACCTAAACGGGACCATCTACGGACCTCCCTCTGCCCCTTTCCGACCCCGCCGACCCCCAAAAAGCTCTAATTTTTTTTTGCAAGTCCATAATTAAATCGGCAAAAAAATTCACGCAAAAAAAAATGGAGGTCCAACATAGGTAAGTTTAAAAGTCTGCAAAGTCTTAAGTTAAAAGCCGGAAGGACGGCTGCCGCCATTTATTCCATTCTCCAATATGTCGAGAACGATTTGCCAAAAAATCGTTTTTTAATTTCCATAAATAAAAAAGTTACGAATTTTCTAAACTTTCCCTGCATTCCCCACACATTTCGAGGCATACCCTCTAATAGTGAACAAAGCATATATAAATAACCTAGGATTTTCGAGTTCCACCTAACCGGGACCATCTACGACCCCCCTGTAGGCCCCTTTTCGATAACTATCACCCTTAACGGGCTTTAATTTTTTTTAAAAAATGCATATTTAAACATGCACGTTTTCCCCATATCGCCCTGCCCCGCCGAGAACGCACGAAGCCGCACCTGAAAGTGGCATTTTACAAATTAATTTCAATTAAATCGATGGAAAACTTCAATAAAAATCATTAAAATCCTCTTTTCCATGCTCCGAAAGCTTAAAACAGTCAATTTCCGGCGTTTCTGTAATTTAAATTAATTAAAAATGCATTAAAATTCAGGTCCCTGACCGATTCGGAGCTCTTCGGGTCGGTTCGGAGCTACTCTTAATTTCCTAAATAAATTAAATAATTATTTTTCCCATAATCCTATACAAAAAAAAAAGATAGTCGTTTTGCTACAGAATTCTATATTCGTCTCTATGAAAAGAGATAAAAGCTAATTTCACATTGGTCGGCCTTACGTCACGATCGACAATCAATATGGCCGATCGATACAAAGAACCGGTACGTCAGTTTCTCTATTTCCCAACAGAAATGTGATTAATATCAAGAAAAACGCAGTAAATTATGTATAGACTGTGTGTGTACAGTGACTAACATCTAACAAATATCAGGTGATTACATTTCGTGTCGATCCTTTTTAATCTGCGTACCTCTGACATGTCACTTAATTTCCCCATATATTATATACGAATTTATATTTTAGCGTCTGCAAAAAGAGAGAAAGTTTTTCTTCTATTGGTCGACATCGAACCAGGCGAAAAACCGAGAAGTAAGTAGATGGGGTATGGTCGAAAAATCAAATGTAATCGATGCAGAGTGGCTGACAAATTTTCAGATTTTCAACAAAAATGCATTACAAGTGAAGTGCTACAATTTACCTACGTTGTGTAATAAGTGCATCGAAAACCTTAATGAAACTGAAAAATCCTGTATCCTTTTTTTGTGTCATACCTAACCTGGCACAAACAATACCGACACTCTGTTGAAGAATCAAAGTGAGTACAATTTAAAATCAATATTAACATACTTACAGATGGTCAGAGATTATTTATGTAAATAATTTTACGTTTCCAATTTTGTTAAATTTTATTATTATCTAACCGATCTTAACTGCTGCCTCTTAAATTTGTCGATCGATCACCGCTGACCCGTCTGGAATTCCTCAAAGGAAAAAAATTACCTGTACATATACTGGGTCCGCAGAGAGTCCGAGTTAATAATTTTATTTTTAATATATTTCCACCAAAAATTTCAATAATTTTGGGGCCGAAGGCCCCAGCATGCGTTATAAACAGAACAAGTTAAAATATCTACATATTTTTTTTTGCATAATTGTTCTGACTTAGATTTTCCCTAGAAAAATATCCATACGGATGTTGAACGTTTCATAATCTCGAATCGATATAATTTTTATACAAATTTTTCCAGTTACTCTATTTTCTCTTTCCCATCGTATTCTTAGGATATCTTATGTTCAACTTTTCGTTATCATAAGTTACGATTATTAAGATAAAGTAAATATGTGAAGTTAATCATTTCAGAATACCTATACAAAAAAGGAAAGAAATCTCGACATGATGCTTAGCGAGTTGAAATTATTTGTTGTGTGGAAATGTAAAAATACAGGTTGCCAGCTTTACATGAGATGGCTCCTGAATTTTATGTATTTATACACACATTTTCCCTTCTACATCGGCCAGCTAACAAGAAAACAACATTCTTCCAATTTGGCACATACGATTGTGGCGAGAGGTAAGTGCACTTGGGTTTTGCTACCGGACGAAAGGTGAAGATTGATTGCAATTATTGCTTATAGGTGAGTAATCTAGGCGTACTTTTTTATTAAAGTTGCAGTATTATTTATATAATTTTCCTTTAAATTTTTGTCGACTTCAAGAAGTGTAATAGAAATTTTGAAACTACAAGAGAAAACAAATATTGTACCTTCAGCAGAGCGGATGTTATTTGTGTCGTGAAAATGTAAGATACAGTTTGCCAGTTTTATATGAAATGGCTTCTGAATTTTATGTATTTATACACACATTTTTCCGATTATATCGGCCAATGGGAAAACGTTCCTTCCTTTTACCATTGTACATGATTACAAAGGAGGGTCCGGTGCATTTGGCAGTCACCTTCGAATGGAAGATGGAGATTTCGATCGCTTACAGGTGAGTAGTAGTTTGTGTTTGCCCTTTACTATTAAAGCTATAGTTTCATATATTTATTTAATTTTTAAACATTTATTTTCACTAACGTTTCAACAGAATAGGATCGAACATATTCCTCGATTTTCAGCAATACGTTCTGGGTATTAGGTATGTATCTATTGAAAACACATAGGAAGTTGCACTATACGTAACGTTATTATTATGTGGTGTATTTTTTGAAAAAGAACCTGCCCGTTGTATATTTACATGACAACAATTATCGATGCCCCCCCTTATATTAACAACATAAATGCTCAACGGGCATTTCACTTTTTATCTGTTTGTGATTCTCAGATTTTTTTAACATATAAAACTAGAACGATAGAACAGAAAACATAAATTAGAATCCGGCCATTATAAAATCTGGAGTCACACAAGGTATTATACAGGCAAATTTCTGTATGGCTCGCACCTCCTAAATGTCCTTGGTATTATTTGAGCCACTCAAAATTTACTACTTACTCGGACTTTATTGCATTCCGGGCACACAAATAAATCTCAAGTATAGATAATTTCTTGAGATGCAATTATACTTTCTTTATAATTAATCATATCTGATCTTATTTACTGTATGTCCATACTGCGACTTCAATAGAAGTCGTATGATTCTGCCATATCCATTTATATACGGATGATACATCATAACTCTTAGACCTGCCTGACTGTATGGAAGCGTACTCTGTCTTTTGCATAAGAAAACAATTCGGATGTAAACGGGACATTAAATTAGCCGAAGCAACACACAGCCTAGAATTACATGCTCACAATAACCTACTATTCCCCGATTATAAGAACGATACATTTGTTCGACAAAAGTCTTTCAGTTAAGGCATGTATGAGGTACCTGTACAACATAAATAGTAAATTTTATTACATTATTATTATTATGCGAAAGGTTAACTTTACTATGCGAGTTTAAATTTAGGTTTCAGATGACACACCAACGATGATAACTAAAATCTTTCTCATTCTTCCCGATGGATTATCGCTTAATTTTGACCCAATCGAGTACCGAAATTGGAAAATGTGTGCCATCGATATTAACGGTGCCATATTATATTGTAATAATAATAATATATAATAAAAGTCATATTTTCGTAATGCTCTTTAATTTTCTTACCCAAATCGATTTAAAGTGTACACCAAGTTACACTTTCACCGTAACATTTATTTTCGGAGTAAAACCGTCGAACAGAATCGACACGGAATAAATTCTGTTTACTTAACCTAAATAAGTCAAGTAAAAAACTTTGAAAAATGAATGCAGTTACATAAATGGAACTGATCCTTTTTAAAATTTTAATAATATGGTAAACGGCTTCGTCACATATTAATATGACAAAAAATTCGACATTTACATGTTTGCAATTTTATATTTTCGATTTCAGATATCATAATAATAATAATCAAAAGCGCCTCGCACTTTTCAACAATACGAATTTAATTTGTTTCTGTTATCTCGGTAGGCCGCTAAAATTAAAATTACCAATTGTTGTATCTCCATTTTGTGAATCGCATCGGACCGAAGATTTTAGTGCTTCTTCACATTTTACTCAATTGCTTATTTCACAAAATAAAAAACGTTATTTTCATAACGAAAGTGATATCTTGTTAATTTATTTTATCGCTGTTTCAGATTTTCCATTCGTCTGCAACATTTAAATTGATTCCCCTTTCGTTACGTACATCATCGTACTCAGCTTGCGTTATTCTACGAGGCTTTATCTATTGGTAAGTAAATTGTATCTATATAAATATATATATCTCTTTCACCGTAATTCTAACTATCCATTTATTAAATTATTCGATTATTATGACATTTCTCAATAATTTTTTTTTTATATATAACAACTAATGGTACGTATCTAATGTTTTCCATTTTAAAAACCGATATGCCCATTCATCCTGCATATTATTGTATAGTTTATATTTATCTGCCTTCTCCTCAGATCACATATTATATTGGATCGATGATGGGGGAGGGAAGGGGAGGGAGGGGATATAATTTACAAAAAAAAACATATTTCTATTGTTCCGTTCTGCTTTCGATGATGTAAAATATTAAACGATTATGACAATTCTTTCTCCCAACGGTTATAGGTAAGTTCATCCGTATATTCGTTTCATTTTTGATATTTTCATAAAAATAAAATCGAAACAGATAGGTACTTATTATATGGGAATGTGGGAAATATCATTATATCGATTGAGGTATATAGGGGAAAATGATTTATTTACGACAATGTCGCCGTTTTAATAAGTCAACAATTTCGATGATAATTATTTAATTTATACACTACTATTACTCCTATGCAAGTTAATATTTTGCTGTTATTTGTGAAACGAATAACAGAAGGTTTTCAATACATTATCGTACAATGGTGATAATCATACGTGAGGTGTGGAATTTAAAACAAAATAGGTATCCCTTCCCTGGTATAAGTTTAAAATATAAATTGAAACGAAAAATTAACAAGGCTAACTAATTTTTTTTTGCCAACTATTATTTTTCTTACTTTTACAAAAAAAAACCTATTATACATAAATATAAAATATGTCTATTTAAACAACTATTTTCCCGGCTATTTGCCAAAAACTAGGAATATTTAAAACGCACTGTCCCTTAAATTTATATCCAAAATTAAAATAATTATTTGCTTTATGCACTGTTACTATACTCATACAAGTTATTATTATCTTGGCGTTATTTGTGATACAAATAATGGAAGGTTATCAATACAATATCGGACAATATTGATAAGAATCATATGTGAGGTGTGGAATTTAAAACAAATTAGGTATCCTTCTCCTGGTAAAAGTTTAAAATATAGATCGGAACGAAACATTGACAAGGCTAAATCTTTTTTTTGCCAATTATTATTTTTTCTTACTTTTACAAAAAATCTATCGCAGATTAGTATAATATATGTCTATTTAAATAACTATTTTCCCGGCTACTTGCCAAAATGCCGAAACTAGGAATATTTAAAATACTGTCTTAAATTTATTTCCAAATTTAATATATTTTTAGCATATCGTGGAAATTTCTCTCGAGTATAATGCTAACGTTCATACCACTAACATTATTACAACTGGGTCAAATTCCCAAATTAATATAACGTATGATTTTCAATAATGGTATACCACCACAGGTAGATGAGCAAAATCAAGTTAAATTTGTTTCGCATGATATGATTCATCAATTTACTGCAATAACACATCGCTGCCATGTCATTCACAATTATATTATCAATTATGTTCTTTTCCCTTCCAACGATTTGTTAGATTTTAACAATTTTCGCTACGATTCTGTAGATATACGTATATTATACCATAATAATAATCTGCGATCACGTACCGTTACAACAATTCAACTTCTGATTTCCTAATTATCATTACAGCAGTAAAGATGCCTAGAAAAGTACGCAAGAACCTCACAAAGCGAAAGGGTGTTAAAGTATTTGCTAATTCGGCAAAGACCAGTTCCGCTGGTAGCGAGACTGCCAGTATCATCGATGATCTTCCAGTAGACACGATGGTAAAGGATACTTCTGATGTTGGGCCTACTGCACCCAAACAAGTTAAGATATTGCAAAATATCTTGGTTGTTCCACCTCCGGCTCCAAAACGTGACGATAATAATGGTACATCTGTACGTTTGGAGAAAGGAAAGAAACGTATCGGTTTCTATTGTCCAAAAAATCCTAATGATGTTGATGTTGTTCCTCGGCCAGATCATATTCCTCTCAAAAGGTATAACTGTATACAGCAAGCTGTAAAGCTGATCGTCTATAACAACAACAACAACAGCAGCAGCAAGGATAGGACTTCCCAAATATTGGAAGAATTAACTCTGCAAAAACATGGATCCCTTATCAAAAAGATGGTTGAACTCTTTCCCATGACAGAATATGAAAGGAAAGCAGCGGGACCATCTTTGGCAGGTATGCACACACATAACATATGAAATTTATTATCCGATTTTAATCATCACTGGCATTTACATCATTAAATAATCATCAAACTATATATACATAATGTTGAATGAACACTTATTACAATGCATTTCTTGACCCTTGGGCATTTATTTACACTTTTTTGGCATAAAAAATGTCTTTTCTTTGCCGCCTAAATATCTTTGCTATTATTATTATTTTTTTTTTTTCGATTTCCCGATGCCGGTCAGTCCTTTTTTTTTTCCGGAATATCCGATGCCGGTCAGTCCTCCCGTGGCCTCCGACGCCTCACGGGAGTCGCGCCGGCGCATCAACTACAGCCACTCCCCACATCCCGCAGGGTTAGTGACTGTAGATACCAGAATCGTGTGCCCTAAGTAGACGGAGAGAGCCAAGAATGACCGCCTTCTGCATTTGGCCTGCCAGCCACTCGGCTGATTTTTTGGCAGGCCGGTATGATCTTCAGTTCCGAGAGCAGCGTAGGCTTTATCCCTCCGAGTACACCGATTATAAGGACGACCATTTTGACCGAGTAGCCTGGGTACAGCACTTGGAGCTCGTACCGGAGATCGCGATATTTGATCCGTTCCTCCTTCAAGGTGATGTTTTTCTCCGCAGGTGCCGAGAACTCGATGACATACATCACCTTGAGTTGATGGTCGAGGAGGACTATGTCAGGCTTGTTGGCTTGGATTAGCCTGACAGTCGGGAACGAGTAGTTCCAGTAAATTCGGCATTTCTCGTTCTCGACAACGGACTCAATATCTCCGGGGACGTAAGGCAGCACTGGTGTCTGGTCTACCCCGTACGAGTGCCTTAGATGGTAGTATAGCACTCGTAACGCTGCGTTATGCCGGTGGATGTAGGCCGAAATCGCATATATAGGGCATGCAGATAGTAAGTGCATGAGCGACTCCGGCGCCTGATGGCAGCTCCTGCAGTTGACATCAGGAACCTCCACACGCCACACCCGGCTGCGGTAGACCAAAGTGTTGATAACACCATCTTGACAGGCCATAATGAATCCCTCGGTCTCCGACTTAAGCCCTGCTGACCTTAGAAAAGCGAAGGTCAGCCTGGTCGATAAACCCAGTGTTTTCATGTTCTTATAGAAGACACCATGCTGGGGTTTATCGACGTGCTGCCGAAACAGATTTTCCTGTTCGGCAGCTCTGATTCGGGCTTTCAGACGGTTTGGCTGAAGTTCGGTGACTGACTCAACGTCAGCACCTCGCCGGCCTCCTCGCCCGATGTCAAATGCGAGACCGAGTTCATCTGCGGCTCTTTTTGCTGCCTTGAACAATCCTGCTCCCACTCCTACAGTTTCGTGATGTTTTACGAACCGCAAGAGGGGATCTGAGCTCCTGAGGATGTTACATGCCATACTCAGAACTACTCTGCCATGCGTACACTCCAGGCTCAAGAGTCCTTGGCCCCCCCGTTGACGTGGGAGGTACACACGAGGAACGGACGATCTAGGATGAATACTTCTGTGAATATTCATCATCTTGCGGGTATCTCTGTCTAATTGACGCAGCTCATCTACCCTCCACTTTACTACTCCGAAGGAGTAGAGCAGAATCGGAACGGCAAGCATATTAGTTGCAGACACCTTGTTCTTCCCCGAAAGTTCGGAGTAAATATCTTGTAGCAGGAGTTAAGGCAAGTGATCGGCCTATAATTCCTCGGGTCGGAAAGATCCCCCTTTTTGGGGATTAGCACAGTACGTCCCTCGCCGAACCAGTCCGGAATCTGCTGCCCCTCGTTCAACCATGAGTTGAAAACTTGCGCCAGACGGCGGTGAGTGGAAGGAAATTTCTTCCACCACCAGTTGTTAATGCCGTCTGGGCCCGGGGCAGCGAAGTTCTTGGTACCAACAAGTGCTTGTTGGACTTCCTCCGTACTGATTGCCGGGCACACTTCTTCTGGCTCTTCAAGATGTCTGTGACACAGAGCCTCGAAGTGTGCAATTGATGGAGTGTCGCTATTGAATGGACGCGGCGGTTCGTAGATTCCCTTCCAGAAGGTTTCGACATCTTCTACAGTCGGCGGATTCTCGACAACACGCTGTGGCTCTTGAAAGAGGCGGGAAGGATTCGTACGAAACAAATTGTTTTGTTCCATACTCCTCACCCGCCTCTTTAATGTTTTCTTTATCGCCATGAGCGCTCGGATCCTATCTAGACAGTGCTGCTTGATGGTAAGCATCACTGTCAGATTTAGAGTATGGTGTTGACGTCTTAATCCGGCAGCTATGCGCCGGATCCTGGGAGTAAAGACTCTACCAGTCGTCTTATATTCCACCACACTCTGGATCCGAGAAGCGTGTTGTCTGGCCGACTGTATCTTGCCTTCGATTTTTGTACACGCCGCTTGTCTTTCTCGACCCCGTGATTGGTTGACCTCTCACGGGGGACGAGTTGCTTCGCGGCATTGTACACGGCACAGTTGATTTGCCAGACGTCTACATCTTCCGGAATTTCCTCATCGATGACCGCGTCCATTCTAGCCAGGTCTTGTGGCTTTAGGTTAGCTCTCGTCCTTAAGTCTACACCGGTGAACTCTAAAAGGATGTTCCCCATCAGCTGGTAATTGCCGCGGTGGTACTGCGGCTGGCAGTTCTTCCAGCTGACGGGGTGCCCTTACGTAACCTGTCCTGAGCAGAAAGGATACTTGATCTCTCAGATGTTGTTGAGAGAAGGCGCGATGCTCTGGATGCATTTCGCACCAAAGTGCATGCATTCGCGCCATGTATCCCCTTCGCTCAGGTTCGCTACTCTCGCGGCAGGTCAGCAAGTCATCCCAAAGTTCCCTCGTCCACTTAAAGCGTCCATGTCCATTGCCTTGGTTATCAACGTTGAGACCATCCGGTAAGGCCCCTCCCACCTGTCTCTGACCCCCATCCGGTTGGGGTCGATTGTGAGGGGCCCTTCTTAGATTATAGGGAACCCAAGCAGTAAAGGTAGCAGGGTGGTTAGCCCTGGTACCCCGGCCGGCATTAGTCAGGCAGAGTTGCCTCTGCCTGTCCAGGGTGCACCAACGTGGAGGTTGCCGGTCCTTTGCACCCCTTATATCACATCTTAATATTGGAGCATGAGACCCAAGCGACACTTTATGGCATAATAACTGTCGAGACTATATGAGGAAGTTTTACAAAAAAAATTGTGATCGAAATCTTTAAAACAGAGTTGAAAAATTTTTATACCAGGTTATTTTTTTAGCAATCCATAAAATACGATACATCTTTTTTCCACAATCAGATAAAATACCTGTCAACAGATTTCTAAAATCACCAGATAAATTTGCTTTTCTATAAAGTTGCATCATTCCTATATTTTATATCGGTTTCAGTTTTCACTGCGCAATTTTAACAGAGGTGCAACTTTTTAAAAAATCTGTCTTTAAATTTTCCTCTCCATTGTGGGGGGGGGGGGGGGGGAAATTCCTTAGCAAATATTTCACAAATCATTGGAGAAATAATCCGGTAAGGTACACAATTTATTCAACTATATAGTGTTAATCTTTATTTATTTTTACAACATTTTATTATTTAGTCTCGATAATAGTTACATGTTAAAGGTTTGCTTGGGTACCAAGCTTCAATACTACATTATGACTATATTTCACCAACCATCACCACCTTCTTGCTACGTCATATAATACACGTACATACAACTATCTAAGTTGTTCGATTGTTTTTCAGGGTTTCTGTTTTCGCAAGAAAACTATGAAAACGTCACTGAACAAAGACGACACTCCTCAAACGGATCAGGTACACCACAACCAGCCACCGCGGCTGTACAGCAGATATTCGTGGGTGTGATGATCCACCATTTTGCAGCGTCGCAAATTGAAGTTGTGCGTTCGCCATCTCAGCCTAGACCGCAGAAAACGATACGGCAACTCAGTGCAGATTTGGACGCAATCGTACTTGGTAAGTTTCACATTCACTATGAATACCTTATTATTATTGTAAAACAAAAAACCCGGTTGTCCCTATCTTCATTATAAAGATTAAAGGGAGAAATTAGAAAAAAATTATATATACATTTCAATATTGATGTCGATTGATAATACGAATAAGAGAACATATCACATTTTTGGAATTTTCCAACAACTTCAGAATCACATAAATAGATAAATAATCAATGTACATGACTAACGACCGATCGATTATTATTTACCGAGCAAGCTAACATTTTAAAAGCTGCGACCGGCCCAGTACAGACACTTTCTCGATGTGCTTTGTACAATACTTTTTTTTTCCTCCCTGTAACCATTTCTGCCATTCTTTTAGTTTGGTGGGCTTTTGTTCTGTCAAAGGTTCCACTAAATGTTAAATAAGAATCCAATGAAGGGCTATATCGTGCTGTTTACGGGATTCAAAATATTAATATTTATAAAATTCTCGATTGACAACTATCAAACGCTGCCGTCTAGAATATTTAATTAGATACTGTTCACCCTATATTGTTATCATCAACCAACAGTGACGATAGGAATCGGGCAATACTTGACCATATTTTATTATGTCGCTTTCCAGACTGGTCGCTCTGTGCAGATGTATATATTTTCCACTCAAAAAAATCAACTAGAACTCATTAACTTTCTAGACAATTGTAAAATAAAAATAGTTTCCTCTTTCTTATGTCGAAATGAAAAATTATTACAATTAACATTGAAATATTTGAAGGAATATGACGGATATGAAACATATGTAACTTTTAATATCCCGCAACTGATAGAAAATCTATCAAGTTTATAACATTTTCATATAGATTATAAAAAAATATTACTTAATTACTGTCAAAAAATTTAATAATCGACAAGTCTTCCTTCCCACTTTCAAATTTTACTATATCCATATATGATTGAATTGTTTATTTCTGAGAAAGGGTGTAAATGATATTTACCTATTCCAAGAGAAACGCAAAAAACATTGTACTACAGTTAAAACTGAAATATTTGCCATCTTATTCAATTCTTAGGATTTATTTAGGTAAACTTTGGAAACGTATCCACGATAATTATATCGTTTCGATTAGTATTTTGACCATAATTAAAGGAACCAAGTTTGTAACTTGGGTTCTTTCGAAAATGGACATAAATATTTTGGAATACTTTATCGAAAGCAAACGAAAAATAAGCATATGAAAATTTAAAAAAAAAAGTAATATCTTGAAGTGTAATAGCAAGGGAGAAAAACAAATTTTTTCCCAGTTTTTCCAATTCAGGTATCCAATATACTAACCATGTTATATGATACATCTTAGACTCGAGACTGGGCATCGATACAGATTTATTGGGTATTCCAAATAAAAGAGTTCTTTTATTTAGGCAAAGAACACCGAAAACTGAATTCTTAAAATTCTATACGATATGGTCTGCCTTTTTTTTGGGATGTACTTCATCTGGAACATTCGATATATTATTGTCAATCCCGTCAGTACATTCAGCCCGAATAAACAATTTTGTCGATATAATCTCACAAAATGGCCCCATGCGTCCCTATCCATGTATAAATTTCAACAGCCGCTAAGGACATAAATAAAATCGAAACGCTCATCAAGCTCTTTATCGAAACGAATCCAAAAACATATGCCTGATTTTTTTAAACATCGTTACTTTTTGAGAGGACCCAATTTGGTAAATTTTGATACTTTCTGTATTATAATCGATTATTTATTCGACATATGTAACTCAAGAAGAATGTAGTGTATAAATTCATTTTGCATCCAATCATATATTTTTCTATCAAATCCGAAGTCACCAAAAATACACTTGGACCTTTTCAGAAATAATCGATTCACTTATAGTTAATACCTAAGAGGACCAGTTACCTTTCAATATGATGATGATTTAAAAATATTTATACATGGCAATTTTACAACCATATACAATAATAAAATACTATGTAAAAATAATAATAAATCGACTTCAGAAATCAAGCCATCAAGATATTCCCGACGTAATGGAAAAATAAAAAATTTCGGCCGTTTCAAATAATCGATAATAATATGAATTTAGACAGTTCCAAATAATCAATTGTTATTTTATTGGATTTTTATTTAAAACAATTTTTCCCCTGCAAAAATTGTTCATTTAGGTTTGATAGTTATGCTTAGGAGTATAACTTGGAACATATGCTTCGATATTAGGATGTGACATAGTCTAAATCTCACAAGCACTCATTATTGCATTATTGCAGATTAACTTCTCCCACCTTTTTTTCCTGCCTCGATGATTTTCTAAAAATTTTTCCCAGGCTAGACATTCGGTACACAATATGTGTGCCGAGTGTCCGACCTGAAAAAAAAATTTGCTCACAAAATTAGCCAGAATCAGTTACACAAAGAAGTTGTGCAGACAAAACAAATTTCTATTGAAATTTGTCAAATATAAAGGTGCGCCTCATCGGGTTTTTTTCCCCAAACGATTTGTAAAATATTTACATAACATTTTTTCCCATATTCAGGTGGACAGTTAATATATCGCCGACTTTCGGATTTTATACAAAAAATTATCACGTGTCTATGTTATATTGTTTTGAAATTAAAAAAAAAATACAAGTTTATAATAAATCAAATATGTTTTTTTTTTATTTAATATATGCCGTTATACGTTCCGCCTGATTTTGAAAAAAAATTTCGCAACAATTCTACAAACCGTTTTAAAAAAAATCTGGGAACCACACGATTTATCCAATTATTTTTACAAATTTCAAGCATAATTTTTTACCTGCAAAATTTGTTCAATCACGTTTAACAGTTACGTGTCTGAGTATGACTTGGGACAGCTGCTTTGATACTAAAGTATCGCACAACCTAAATTTCACCAACCGCACCACTGTCACATACGAATACAGACAACGATAGATGCAATAGAACGGATTAATTTCCCTCATTTCGTTTATTTGCCCCGATGATTATCTAAAAAATTGTACTAATTTTCAGATCCGTCTGAGGCGGGAAGGACACCTATGAGAATTCCGACCGTCGTCATTACCACCGAACCCCTTAGGCGGATCGACGAAAACAACGACATGGACGTCGATGGAATTCTGTCGAATGTCCAAGATGAAATTCGTCAGCAGGAAAACGAACGGGAAAGAGAGCGTACCGTCATACGGGAAGACTGGCAAGCCATCGCCGATCTCAAACGTGTGGTAAATCGTGAGAGAGACCCGCAAGCCGGATACCTCATGGCCGCCGAAAGGACGTTAAGAGGTAACGATTTATCTTATTTGGGTCCCTTGACTCTTATGTGTAGATTTTGTACAGCATTACACTTTAGGGCGGAACTGACAACCAGAGGTGGTTACACCAAGTGTTGTCAAACTAATAACATAACTTTACCCGCACTTCGACCCATACCAGATCTATTGAGGAACTTCTTCAATGGAACACAACCGCAATCGGCGAATTTCAAACGGAACGTACTCAGGTACAATTACGCGTTCCAATTCATATCGCTAGAAGCGAAACTGCGCCAATTGCCCAGAGGTCGCGCTCCTCCAGTATACGCCATCCAAGGTAAGGTATATCACCATCTATCAGATGTCAACATCAACGATCCCATACAACGATATGGACCAGTATACTTTCTGACGACGGAGGAGGCGCTTCGTCACAGACAACAGAACGTCAACAACGATCTGCTGCCACAAACATTGGAACGCATCGAAGATCTCTTGAGGAACATAAATCCATACGCTCAAGCGTACATGCACCTGAGGCATCGTTACGATTTGGAAGTGGAAACCATCGAGAGATTGCAAGCTGACGCCGTCAGATTACGCCTCGACGCCCCGCCGTTAAGGATGCCCCTGGTAACTTTGGAACTGTTACAAGTCCGAGGCGCCAATAATAGGCAATTCGATCTGCCTGTAATTCCAGAAGTGGCCGCCGTATACAATTCGGACATAGATCACCCTCCTGCTCCAGGTTTAAAGGTATACGTCCGAAACGAACCCAGCAGATTTAAGACTATAAGTCAAGAGAGCGAATTATTGGATCCGTTGGTGTTCCCGCTCCTCTTCCCTTCGGGAGAACAAGGTTGGTGTATAGGTATACCGCACAATCATGGACAACGAAACATCACGTTGTGCGAATATTACGCCTACCGATTGGCCATAAGGGATAACGAACAGAGATTCAAATATGGAGGCAAATTAACGCAACAATACATCGTTGCTGCCTACATCAAGATCGAGGCTAACCGCATGAAATACATCTTGCTAAATCAAGAGAAATTGAGAGTGGATCAATACGTCGGTCTGGCCGACTATCTCAATCGCAGGATAAATGACGATGACGAAGCCGCCACATTGGGCAGAATGGTAATCTTACCGACCACCTACATCGGCAGTCCCCGTCACCAACAGCAACTCTTCCAAGATGCTATGGCGGTGGTCGCACGCCACGGCAGTCCCAGTCTGTTCATCACCATGACCACCAATCCGAAATGGCGTGAGATCGCTGAGAACATACCAAGAGGCGATCAAACCAACGATAACCCAATGCTGATGTCCAGAGTATTTCAATGCAAATTGGATCGATTCATCACGGACATCACAAAAAAAAATGTGTACGGCGTACCGATTGCGAACCTGTACGTGATCGAATTCCAAAAGAGAGGATTACCGCACGCCCACAATCTAACCATTCTCAGGCACGAGGATAAACTGGTGGATCCCGAAAGGATCGACATGCTGATTAGCGCAGAGATACCCGACAGAAATGGCGAGCCTCTTCTATACGACATAGTCACCAGAAACATGGTACACGGTCCTTGCGGCGGCGTCCTAAACCCGAACTGCCCTGCATGATGGACGGAAAATGCTCCAAGGGTTATCCTAAACCGTTCGTAGCCGAAATCACGGTCGACGAAAACGGTAGGATGACGTATCGTCGTCGAAATGACGGCACTACGATAATCTTCTCCTCATCCACAAGAGAACAACACATATTGGATAACAGATGGATCGTCCCGTACAATCCGTACTCTTTATTGAAATACAACTGTCATATCAATACGGAGGCTTGCGCCACAGTAAAGAGCGTAAAGTATCTATACAAATACTTCTTCAAGGGCACCGATCATGCCTTAGTAAGAATAAATATGAATCATAATGGGCAACAACAAGAGCACGACGATGTCAACCATCAACGGCAGGTAGACTATAACGAAGTGGAAGTTTACCTGAACGCTCGGTACATGAGTATGCCGGAGGCGAGCTGGCACATCAACCAATTCCCTCTTCATAAGAACACGCACACGGTAATACGTCTGTGCGTTCACATGCCCCAAAGGCAGAGAGTTCTATTCCAACCAGGTCTGGAAGCAGAAGCACTTCAGAGGAACGAAGTCACACAGCTGACGGCATGGTTTCTTCTAAATCAGGCAGACGCCGAAGCTAATCAGTATCTCTACACGGACATCCCATACAATTATGTGTGGCAAGTCGCACAGAGACGGTGGAATCGACGAATCAGAGGTACCGACAAGATAATCGTACGTATGTACTCCATAAGCGTACGTAGACAAGAATTGTATTACTTACGTCTACTACTATTACACGTACGAGGAGCACGCAGCTACGAAGACGTACGTACCGTAGACGGAAGAGTATGCGATACATTCCTGGAAGCCTGTCAAATCCGCAATCTTTTGGCCGACGACGCCGAATGGATTCGCGCCTTACAAGAGGCGAACGAAAGACATATGCCACATCAGATGAGACAGATGTTCGCCTATATGTTACTGTTCTGTGAAATCACGAACAAGATGGCCCTTTGGGAACGATTCCGAGAAATCTTCACAGAGGATCACACCCGACACGGAATCGACCAGGAAGAAGCCGTACGACGAGCACTCAGCTCCATTCAGATGGTTCTGCTACTGCACCGTACCAGACTGTCCAATTTCGGTTTACCCGAACCCGTATTCATGGACGTCGACGACAACACGAATGCGGCATACGATGTCATCGACATTGAAGCGGAAAGAGAGGAAGGCGAACGCCTAAGAAATCTTCTGAATCCAGAACAGACCCGAGTGTTCGAAGCTGTAATGAACGCCGTTCATGATCCACACGCTCCCAATCGCCTATTCCTGCTAGATGCGGCAGCCGGCTCGGGAAAATCTTTCCTGTTCCAAACATTGATAAGCGTCCTCCGCGGAGAGGATATACCCATAATCGCCATGGCCCCCACCGGCTTGGCAGCTTCCCTTCTGAAGGGCGGTAGAACATTACATTCACGTTTCAAGATACCACTGGATGTAAACGAAACCACAACGACAGGAGTGTCACCCACGTCGACAGACGGTCGCTTAATAGCGTCTTCCAAGTTGATAATAATCGACGAAATATCGATGGTGAACACGACGATATTCAATCTGGTGGAGAGAGGTCTTCGCGACATCTCCACCGATAACAGACCATTCGCCAACAAGGCGGTCATAATCGTGGGAGATTTTCGACAAACTCTACCCGTTCTACTCAACGCCAATCGGCTCCCACCCTTACGACGCGCATTGTACGGTAACATCATCAAGATACCGTCACGATGCATAGTCACCAACAAGAGGGTTCTCATCGACTTTTGCTTCGGTGATCTGACCAACCACAATTCCATCGACAACAACGACATCGGTACAGATCTACCGAACAAAGTAATACTGACCCCCCTGACAGTACCTGTCACGATCTCAACGACGAGATCGTCGGCAAGCTAGCGGGTCCATCCAGGACCTACTACAGCGCAGACAGCGTGGACCTAACCGATGATCCCGCCGCTCAAGTGGCCAATTACACCACCGAATTCTGGAACACGCTCACCCCGAACGGCTTACCGTTACACAAGTTAACGTTGAAGGTTGGTGCCGTCGTAATGCTCATGAGAAATCTACATCTCAAAAAAGGATTATGTAACGGTACCCGACTGATCGTCAGACTGCTGGGGAACAGGTATATCGATGCCGAAAGGATCGACCCGTCTGGCAGATTGACCGGAGAACGGATATTCATTCCCAGGATGGATTTGAGACCCGGCTCCAATGTACTCCCCTTCAAGATGAAGAGAAGACAATTTCCAGTCAAATTGTCTTACGCCCTAACGATCAACAAGTCGCAAGGGCAAACTTTCGAAAGAGTGGGCATATACTTGCTTTTGCCGGTATTCGCCCACGGCCAATTATACGTAGCCCTCTCGAGAGCACGTAACTTTGAAAGCATCCGTGTTTTCTTAGAGGAAACTTCCGTACAGGGTAAGCTGGCCCCGCCTAGCGAGGAAGTCTATACAAGAAATATCGTATATAGAGAGGTTTTGTAATTTATTATCAAGTTGCAAACTTTTCCTTATACAGTCGTACATATATGAATGTCTACTGAGATAATAGTAATGGAAGATGGAAATCGATGGTAGACGATTATTTTTCCATTATGCGATATAGAGGATAGCCTTCTCTCTTTCTAATCGCATATCGGTGGTATCGGGGGAAGCACTAATAATTATTAAGCCCAAGAATAAACAAGACAGCAAGAAAACCCAAGAGGCAATAAAAAAAAACTTAAAACCAGTAGAACTAGAAGTTGGAATAACACAGATAAAAAATATTAGAGACGGAGGAGTGATTATCAAATGTAAAACTAAAGAAGAAGTAGAAAAAGTAAAGATAACAGCGGAAAAAAAGCTTGGAAAGAATTATCAATGCAACATAACTGAACAAAAAAACCCACGATTGAAAGTCTTGAATTTCGAAGATAATTTAGATAGTGATCAGTTGATTAATTGTATAATCAATCAGAATTCGCGATTGTTGATAGAAAAAGAGAAGTTGAAGGTAGTGGTAATAAAGAAGATGAAAACGCGGTACATGGCTATCATTGAATGTCATCCGGATACATTTAAAACGATTATGGATAATGGATACTTGAGTATTGGATGGATACCAAATTGCAGAATTTTTGAATACGTGAGAATCTTCCGTTGTTTCCGATGTGGAGGTTTTAATCACACAGCAGAAGAATGCAAGTGTGACAAGTGTGTAAAATGCGGCGTAGAAGGTCATAAAAGTGAAGAATGTGTTAGCTTAGATAAAAAATGTGTGAATTGCATGCAGGTTAATATAACTATGAATCAAAGTTATAATGTGAATCACTCAGTTTTTGACAATGGTTGTCCCGTATATCAGCAGAAAATCATGACAGAGAAACAAAAAATTAAAAACATAGGGGAATAGCAATTAAGTAAGGTGAGAGAAATAAATAAGCAAATAATTATTCATGAAAATGTGATGACTAGCATAATTGTCCTTAATATTCAGAGTTTAACTGCTCATCTAGATGAAATTAAATATTATATAACAATTAACAAACCTGTTGTAGTTTGCTTAACAGAAAGTCGGGTAACAGCAGATATTGAACATTATGAAATCCTGATAAATAATTATAGATTGGTACGGTTAAATTCGGAAACCAGATTTACGGGGGGGGGGGTTGTTTACTATATTCGAGAGGATGTTGAATTTAAAGAGATCTTGTCACAATGTATTGAAAAGAATGTTTGGTTCCTAGTACTTAAGGTTAAAATAAACAGTAAATATTACATAATTGGTGGAATATATCACTCCCCTAACGAGTCTCATTCAGTATTCCTTAACTATCTGGAAAACTGGATTGAACAAAGTGTAGATGTAGAAGGTACAATTATAGTCATAGGGGATTTTAATATTAATTGGCTCTCTAATAATTATACATATACAAGGAGATTAAAAAGATGTTGTAATGATTATGGGTTGAAGCAAATTGTACAATCCCCAACGCACATATTTGGTGAGGGAGCGACAATGATTGATTTAGTCATCACAAATGATTATGAAATCACAGCTACAGTTGTAGATGAGCCCAATATTTCAGATCATTGTATAATAAAAATAGATATCGCAGGTAGTTCATTTAAAAAATGTGTGATCAGAAGTAAACAATATGATGTTGATCTGTTAAGAAATAAACTAAATAATATACAAATTGATTACAGAGAACCTGATATAGATAAAAAATATGACTCATTCCACAGTAATCTCGTAAAAATATTAGACGATGTCAATCCAAAGAAAGAAATGATTATACAAAATATCCATAAGGGATGGTTTAATGCGAGAGTGTTAGAGGCTACTAGGGACAGGGATAGAAAATATAAAGAATTTAAAACAAACAATAGTGAAAGTAATTGGTCATGCTATAAATCAAGCCGCAACAATGTTGTTAACATAGTTAAACAAGAAAAATGTAGTTATTATGAAGATAAAATAGATAGATGTAGGTATGATACAAAAAGAATGTGGAAGTCGTTAAAATCTCTAATTTCAAGTAAATACGATGACCCATTTACAGAAATTCAAATAGAAAATCAAATATATAAAAACCCGAGGGTGGTGTCGGAAAAATTTAATGAATACTATATATCTAGCATAACGGATATAGTTAGTAGTATTCCAGATAACGATCATAGCTTTGAATTTACCAGAGTGGACGAAGTACAAATGCAAAACTTCAAAATGTTAACAAAAATGGAACTAAAAAATATTGTTTACGAGTTGACCAATAAGGCTAGTCCAGATGAAATTGATGTGTCTTTCTACAAGGATCATTTTGACGTCCTATCAGACCCAATGCTAAATCTAATTAATAGCTCCTTAGAAAGAGGTATAGTGCCTAGTTCCCTAAAAGTGTCGACAATAATACCGGTAAGAAAAGTACCTAAAACTATAAAAGCTGAAGAATGTAGACCTATAAATATGTTGCCAGCCTTTGAAAAAATATTGGAAAAAATAGTATACTTACAATTTTTAGATTTTATTTTACAAAAACAAATATTGAGTAAATTTCAGTCGGGCTTTAGAGAAGGTTATAACTGTGAAAGCGCATTACAGTATGTTATTAATGAATGGAAGGAAACGAAAGATAAAGGGAAAATGACAGGAGTAATATTTTTAGATTTGAAGAGAGCATTTGAGACGATAGATAGAAGGATATTGTTAGATAAACTCGGAAAATACGGAATAAGTGGAGTGGTATGGAAATGGTTTGAGTGTTACTTAAATAACAGGAGGCAGAAAGTAAAGTGTGAAAATGTTGTGTCGAAAGAACGAAATATAGGTGTAGGAGTTCATCAAGGAAGTATACTAGGGCCCCTGCTATTTATAATATATATTAATGATATGGCAAAAATATTTAAGTACTCTAAATATCATTTTTTCGCTGACGACACCATAATTTATATTGATGATGACGACCAAATAGAACTGGTAAGAAAGTTAAATCATGATTTAGAACAGGTTTCTAAATGGCTCGGAAAAAATAAATTGAAGCTGAATATTACAAAGACTAAAAGTATGATAGTAGGCAATCAACAGAAAGTCAACTATTTTAAAAATAATAATTTGTCGTTCAATCTTCAATCAGTAAATTTAACATTGGTATCTGAAATTAAATATCTAGGGATTATCGTTGATAGTAATTTGAATTTTAAAAGCCATGTAGATTATGTATGTAAAAAAATATCAAAAAAAATAGGGGTGCTTAAGCGAGTTAGTTGGTATCTATCCATAAATACAAGAAAAACGGTTTATAGCTATCATACTACCGCATTTTAATTATTGTAGCACAATATTATATATGGCTAACCAAACGGATTTGGAACGGTTACAAAAATTACAAAACAGAGCTATGAGAGTTATCTTAAAGTGTGGTATATATACTAGGAATGAGGATATGGATACTACCCCTGATTACTTAAAAAACATACTGATAAAACTAAGAGCAGTACATGAATATAACACCCGAGGAAAAGAAAATTTTGTAGTCAAACGAGCTAATAAGGTAACTACGCAATCTTCTGTATTTTATAAAGGAGTAGTTGAATATAACCGTCTAAATATCGAGTTACGTAATACAAGTCTAATTATTTTTAAGAGACTGCTAAAAGCGAATATGATTAGGGATAACCATTGAATAAAAAACGGCTATTGATTACTTTAAGATCAAGTGATTTTAATTATTACAAAATATGTTAGAATAATTGTTGTGTATTATATTATAAAATTGTATTGGTTTATATAAACGTATTATAATAGTCTATTCTAATATACGTACTGTGTTATAAGTAATGTAATGTATGTAATGTATTGTCTTTGTATAGCCTAGGGCTAAATAAACGGATTACTACTAATATAGGAAGAATTATTCTCCACAATCGTGATCCGTCCTTCCATTATAATAGACATTCTACACTTACGTATGTACACCCTAGCCAAATTTTATTAATTTGTGCTAGCAGCGCAAGTTCCTTTTAGATATGTAACAATATTTAAGAGAGAAAAAACCGAACCATCACCCGTTCACCCTCCTTCATTGGAGGAGGTCTTACCAAATTCACATTTGGTTCGACTTTACGGAGAAGCTTTCCCATGTCCCATCAAATTTATGTGCAACATAAATTCGACGAGAGATGGAAAAACCGATCCTATATCTCATTAGGCTTATAAGTTGCTCATCAAATTTCATTATTTGATGAAGACAATACAGTGACAATAGATTTAAACTTTTTCTATAATTTCTAAATAGATATATAAAATTCAAAATAATCTCTATTAATTATTAATGTTTATACTTACATACAAAAAACAAAACAAAACAAACATCACATCATATATTTTATATTTAATTTGCACAGTTCTACATTATAAATTAATTTATTTTCTGACAAATAAAGCACAATTGAATGAATGATGATTGAATGGGACAAAATCTCACCACCAGATTTACACATGGTTCGGTTGTGCTAAATTTTATTTAGCTTCTTTCTTCTAAATCTTGGTGAGAAATGGTCCGATGAATAGTGCTGAAAGAATAATCGTAATGTATTCTGTATTAAATAACTTTCATATTATTTATGTTATCGATTAAGTTTGCTATAATTGTACAAAGTTCAAATAATATTTCTAATTTACATTGTATCCCTATTCTCTTGGGTTCATTTCGATTGGCGACATCATCTACAAAGACAATCACAGGGTACTATTATATTACATTATATTTCCGTTTTGTATACCTTTTCAAATTTATATTTGACATTTCAGGATATGGAAAAAATATTTCTACATTCACCAACCATTCGTGATCATCGAAACGTAACTGTACAATTTCGTCTATAAATTTTTCATATTTCTACAACAGGAGTCGATTATTCCAGTATGATAAACTTGGCAGATCTATAACCGACATTATTATTAATAAATGGTAATAAGTTGATACAATATAAATTTCTTTTTTTTTATCTCAATCGCATTAATATTATTAAAATCATAATTACACTTTTAGGGAAGGAAAACAAAAGTTGTCACCAGCTCCATTCAGCAAAACAATATTATTATCTATATGGATATGAAAAGGTATAAAAGAGATGAACACATCCATAGGATACATTTCAAAAAATTATAATCGATATAAATGATACTTCTATTTTTCCCGGTACACATCACCGAAATAGACCTATTATATAACTATGTCGCACCGTCTCTTCAACAAGATATGAAGATATTTATCCTCGATCCAAACAAAACAAGACATCAACAGATCCAAGAGATATTAATAGATAAATAAAATCTATGCTCGATTCGTAGGTCCAAAAAAGAAAAAAAATCTAAATTTTACAGCAATTTTTCTACACATTAAATCGGCCCAGAGCTGACAGACGTTTTTGTTATCTTACAAAAACAAGAATTAAATATGGAAAAATAAATTAAGACCCACCAGTATATCATTCGGTATCGATTATACAATATCAGGTAATGCGATCTATTATTTCTTATATTTTTAAAATCTAATTTACCATTTTTGAAAATTACTATATATATATAGAGATATTACATTAATTACAATTTATCTTCCATTTCCCACAGATCCCTTCCTACAGATGTCAGTTTAATATTCCCCGGTACGTAATTAGAAAAATTCAACACACACATAATGTTCATTTGTAAACATGCACACAGATTTGCCACATTTTTATTCTCATCTATAATGGCCAATTTTTTATTCTTCATTTTTCCGTTCAACAATTACACTTTTTTAACTTTTTTTGGATACAAACAGTTTTAAACCGATTTTACTATTTTACATTTAACTTTCCAAATTATCTTTTCCGGCAACATACTACATTGAACAATTTGCAAGTTTACAAGTATATGCGTACAAGTTTCGATGAAATCATCATTTCCGTAATGGTTAGAAGCAAGAAATTCCCTCACTCACAGACACACAATTTCAAAGGAATACCACCAACTTATGTACAAACAACATCAATCGCCAATATACATAAATATTTTGAAAATATCATTACAACAATTATTCCATAGCCAAATATTGTAACAATCATCAAATTAATACAGTTGCCGCAATATGGAAGAGGATTCCAGTATACAATTTACATGTTCTCTTTCAAAACACAAATAACCTGGAAAGTTTTATATTGCGGGAGCTACATCCACATAAGATATGTAATAAGAAAATAATTAAAAAAAAAAATGTAAAACCCTTAAATACGATAGGCCATTTGCTCCATTCTTCTCCTTTATTATTTCTCTCCCACCGTGTACTTTTCTTCCCTTTCTTTCACTCGATACTCATTTCATAAGAGTTCAAATTTTATATTACTTATTTCCGAGCACTTTTTTTTACATTCATCAGCAATGATGTGCAAGTAGGCCTATCGGATTTTCCAATTTATTTTTTACTTCATCAATTACCTATTATTTAATACAGATACATTAATATCGTATATTTGTTGCTATTATCATGAATGAATTTATTTCGTTTGGCAGTGTTGCAGAACAATTCTGAATTCGATTTATTAATTTTTCTAATTAAATCGATAGTATGCAACTTACTCTTTTCAATTGTAATACCGAACCACACATTTTGAATTTTTCTGCTAACCCCCGCTCATAGAAATAATTATATAAGCTTTAATATTTTGGTGTCTTTCCATACAACTTTACATTCCCTTCATTATTCATATCATCCGTTACTATTCCTATCTACATAATAATGTCAGGATTGTTATTTTTTAATAATTTTTTATTTCTAATTTAAAAAATACTGTTTGTTACATCTGTATAATATGATTAATTTATCAATCGTTTCTTCAAATAATGTTCACTTATTCATTTCTTACATTAAAAAAATTTAATTTTAAATGTGTTCTTTTTTTATAAAAATATTATAAGACATCAATAGAATGTCTACAATGAAAATATAATAAGGATTCGAAGAATCACATCGAAACAATATAGATTTGTGACATAAATTTATAACTAGAAATACTTGCCTTTTGGGATGAGAGGTGCAAATTTCTCCGAAAATTATTTGCTTATTCTTATGAAATTCATAAAATGTAAATTGTGTAACCTCTAAATTAAAAATTTTCAATCTCTCCATTACAAATTATGTCGATGGGGGAAAACAATTATTCTACTCAATTTTATTTAAACGATTTCGATATGAATTTCCTTCTAAAACGAAATGTTTTCAAAATATGTTTTTGTTCATCATCTAATTCATAACGAGAATCAATAATTCAAAAATGAGAGTAAAGATAACTGAAAATATTAATGAAGTTTTATTCTTATAAAAAGAATATCTTCGACCAGAGGTATACCTCTGATTACAATGAAAAGATAAAATATGCACTATTATATGTATTTTTTTCACCTTTTCTCGACTTCATTCTGATATTTTAGTTATTTTTGGAAAATTATGACAAAATTTAAAAATTCATTAAAGCTTCAACGCCACACACTAACTATTTTTAATTATAACTCTACGACATGATCCTTATTGTTTAATAAAAATTATATTCAATTTTCCTTTGGAAAAAAAACCAACGATATCATTGGCATAAAATATGAATAATTACAAAAAGAATATCTTTAACCAGAGGTGCACTTCTGAATAGAATGAAAAGATAAAATATGCACTATTATATGTATTTCATTCACCTTCTCTCGGCTTCAATCTGATATTTCAGTTATTTTTGGAGAATTATGACAAAATTTCAAAATTCGTTAAAGCTTCAACGCCACACACTAACTATTTTTAATTATAACTCTGCACGACATAATCCTTACTGTTTAATAAAAATTATATTCAGTTTTTCTTTGGAAAAAACCAACGGCATCATTGGCATAAAATATGAATAATTATAAAATGCATAATGTCATCGAACGACAACAATAAATGGATTTGCCATAATGATTTCTTGATTATCAAAATTTTTTGGTAGTTGCATGCCCATTTAATGAGAAGTACACATGTTTATGCAAGTTTCAAGGAAATCGATTCATTCCCTTTTTCCAATCCATCATAAGATGTAATCTCTTACCATTTTATATGATATAATTTATAATGAATTTGCATACAAATGAAACAGTTTCCCTGATGCTTGCAGATAAATGTACGCCGCAAGCATATTTGGCATACGATCTCTAAAATATTTGTGCAATGAAGTAATCCCAGGTTAAGTCTGACCAAAATACTAAAGAAACATATAGCTTTAAATCGAAATTACTCTATTATACACACATCAATAAAACACCAGGTTAACGAAATTTTGATATTTATTATGCTTCTATTTGTAATAACAACAATCGAAAAAACCATATTATTCAACATTATAAAAACAAAATCTCAGCTTCAATATGAACAAGGATAGAGATGTTTCCTCTCGACTATTTCAACTAAATTTTCCAAAAAATTTTATACCGACACACTTCTCTTTTAAATCATCTGATTTTTCCCAAAATATTCACAGCGACTCTAATTAAAACCAAAAACGATTACACATCCCTTTAAATATGGAATTTCCAGGAATATCCATAATTTTATAGCGACATCAAAGTATAACCTAAAAAAGAAACGATAAAATTAAATATCCACAATCACAACTACGACACACCCACCTCGCATTCCCGTCTTGTATGTTAATTGCTAAATAATATCAAATCCCATCGATAACGGATAATATTTTAATTCATTTATTAAATTTTCATTAAAAATAGACATATCACACCTTCAACCTTCAACTATTTTAGAACTACACATCTGCTGAAATACTAGATTCAAATACGTTGTTCCATTTGACCTAACACGACAATCCTTACCTACTATTTACTCATCCCGATAAGAAAAAAATTACCAATAAGCTTTCCCGTATATCGGAAAGTTATATCCCATACATAATAACAAATAAAACATAAAACCGATCATATATAGAGAAATCGATCATGATAGATTCCGTTATATTATCGAAATTCAATTTTTATAGTAAATAATTTATAAAAGCGAAATGAAGTTAGTCACAAATTTGTAAAGAAATTTTATAGAAAACCATTAATATCTTCCAACATTTGCAAAAAGATATTTCAATTTCTTATTAACGATCACACAAGCATACCCAAATACTTCCACATACAATTGCAAACAATTACCAAAAAATTTTCGATTTTCAATTTCCACCGACAGATGGCGTTTTACCGTTCAATATACTAAGTAATTAAAAAATAAGGATATATAGACATTACTATGAGAGAAAAATTATAGAATTATAGAAATTTAAAAAATAATTCTGCATATTTTTTTCATATTTCGATTTCTGCAGATGCATCGTTGTACCGAAATTAATCAAAATCCTCATAATAATAACACCATCAGAATATATCAAAAAATTGATGATATAGGTTCATTAAGAATTATTTCTTCCAAAATATTTCATCGGCAATTATCCAAATATTACTGATTTCTATAACCTCCACAACAATAATTATCACCACTAGATGTCGCAAAATTTAAATGTGATATTCGCACTAATTTCAATTCAAAAGAATCCATCCAAATAATTATTTTATATTAATCCATTGATATAATATATTAAAATAGATATTATAGAAGTTGAGAACGGGAAAAAAATTATTGATTATTATTTTATTCTTTCAAATGTTACAAATAAATTAAAAGAAAAACAAAAAAACATCAAGTAGGCACATATCGCGCGACGCGCGATATTCATTTGTTTATAATCTCCATTTTAAATTCGCCTAGCAATTTGTATAGAATCGTTGATCATCTCTGCAATTTAAGGTATGTGTACATTAAATAATCAAAAAATAATTAAATATTTTTGAAATCTTCATATACATTTCTTCCTCTAAATACAATATCGGCAACAAAATAAAATTCATACTTATCACAAACCATTTCAACATTCAACACCAGCTCTACTCGAATATATACTGATAGAAATATAAACCGAATAAATTAATTTTCCTTCGTAACAAATATGAACAAATCATCTCAGTCTATTTTATAATATTCCAAAATAACCGAAATTATATTAGATAATTGCTATAAATAGAAAATATTTTAACATTTTTTTATATAGATGTACCATAAAAACTTTCATCCTCGCAAAAACAAAAAAAAAAAAACTATTTATGTATGACGTACATCGACAGCAATATCCTTAAAAAATTCACACAACATCTTTTGTTGACGCTGTACGATTAATTATTTAAATTTTATTTACATGTTTGGATTAGGAAAAAAATTGCCCGCTTCAGCTTTCCGCTTCACACATATGTATAAGAAATCGCACAAAAAATAAAATTACCACGCATATTTATTAATATAATTTTATATGAAAAATTTGAAATATCGATGGAATTTTTTTTTAATAATTTGAATTTGTTATATAAACTTATAATTAAATAGTTACAAATATTCAGTTGTTCAGTCAGAAGACATATTTCTCCAAAAACAATTAGAACATTGTTTTGAAATTCGATAGTACACATCGAATAATAACATTCACATTTCTCCATTTAAAATTATGTTAATGGAAAACTATAGAATCGTATAATTTTTCGAACAATTCTCAACTAACAGGTAATTTTGACATTAAATATGGGATGCGAATAATTCTCTTTTGAATTCAAATCGAATACATTGTATCCTATCAAAAAGATTATAAGACAGCTTTTATATACATTAAAATTTATTAATAATACAATAAATATAGAAAATATAATTTTTATACTTAAACATTTATTTCAAGATCTTTTTTTTTAAGAACATTTTCGACATCCTTCATCATCACACCTTCAATTAGAATGAAACTAAAACAAATGTGACAAATAAAAATGCATCACTATTGCACACATTGTTCACCTTCTCAATTTCAAAATATTAATAATTATTTTCAAAGACATAATGGAAAACACTAAAAATATATTGAAATCCCAACGCTCACTATATTGGTAATTGAGCACTATTTAATTTATATAAAGAATCTACATTATTTCGCTGTTTTATTGATTCTCTAAGTTGCCAGATTAAAATCAAACCTATTTTGCTTATTTCACTTACACATAAATAATAATTATCTATTACTCTACATTACAGACAATTATAATAGATCACTGTTTCGCCGCTGAGACCAGCTCCTCCAATTCCACCACCACCACCACCACTGCCCCCCCCAATCAATACAAACATCGTAAGTATAATTTAATACATTAATGTTTAACATTTAAATTTGAGATATCATAATTTGCATTTACATACAAACATTTAAAAAGATTTGAATATAAAATTCTCATCAATTTCAATTTAAAAGAATCCATCCAAATAATTATTATATGCTTTATATCATATCATTTCATTTTATTCCATCCATCCATTTATATAATACATCTACTATAGACATTATAGAAATTTTAAACAAAAAAAAATTGATGGGTACTTTGATTATTTGAAATAATACAAACAAATGAAGAGAACATCAAAAAACATCAAGAAGGCATATATCAAATTATTCATTCATATATAATCATCATTATTGTACTGCGCATTAAGACTCTCTTTTTTTTTGACAATACATCGAGCGTGCGGCATCTCTTCCCTGTTGAAGGTATATATACGTTAAAATATATATAAAATAAATAAGAATTTCTTAAAATTCCACTATAATTTTTCTCTCATATAACAATATTAATAACAAATTACAACATACAATTTTCATAATATACTTTAACATTTAACGCCACTTCAGCACGGATATCAAATGATATTAATATAAATTACTTAATTAATTTTTTCTTCATAAAAAGAACAATAAATCATCACACCCTATTTCATATTATCTCTAAATAATCCATATTAAATTGAATGATTGTCACAATGAAAAATTTATTTAGCAATTTGCCACACAACTACATCACAATAACTTTCTATCTTCGGAAAAAGAATTTAGTATAATACATATCTGCAATAATTTCAACATCAAATTCACTTGCAACATTTTTCGAACACACCAATGGATTTTAATTATTTAAATTTTATATATTATTTCGCATGTAAATTAATACATATAAAATCATATAATTTTTCCAAACGGTTCCCCTCCATCGTCACCTAATCGATATTGTATATAGAATTCTGTGACAAGTGAATGACGTACCAATTTTTTGGAAAGAATATCTCCGAAACCCTTATTCACCATCATACTTTCGGTTACAATGGGTGGATGAAAAATATGATGAATAAAAATGCATCGTATCAATTAACGTTATATTCTTCTTCCCAATTTTCACAATAATAATTTTTGAAGAAACATAAACAAAACTGAAAATAAACCAGCAATGCCGTTATCTCGAAAACTAAATACTTTCCAAACTATAAGTTTATATAACTCATCCATATTATTTTCACATTTTTTATCGTTTCTTTAATTGTCCTATTAAAATACTTTGCATATTTACATAATTTTTTACTTTCCATTACAGCTAATTACAATGGACTCGGACATCCCTCTTCCCACCACCCCTCCACATTCCTTTTCAGAGAATGTAAGTATTATTAATTTAATTACATACACTAAGGTTCGATATTATTCAATAAATATTTCAATATGAATTGCTATATGAAAATTTCCTCCCGCTCTGATGATTTTCAACAATATCTCTACTTTATTATACCCATTTATTCAAATTAAATACATAGATATTGAAAAAAAAAAGGAAAATAAATGTAAGATTTTACATTACAACAATTTTATGTTTTTATGATAGTAAATTAAAAAAAAAACTTTAAATCGGTGAAGTTTCAATTTTCTGAAAACATTACCTTCGACACCCTCTCGCCGTCAAACCTCCGGTTGATATAATACCAAATAGAAAAATAAAGTATATGACAAATCTGGTTTACTTAGACATGTTCTATGACCCTTCAAATTTTCCCAATTGAAATCCAACCCTTCCTATATATTGCATACATTTAATTATTCATTACTTTACATTATAGGCAATAGTAAACCAACATTCCGCTTCTACTACCAACAACAGCAATTCCAATGGCCAGAACGTAAGTAACATATCCTTACCTAAGTAAAATTATTTTTAGATAAGTATAATTTCTTACTTTCAAATACAATCTAACATGAACTTACTTATTTTTTAATATTTTACTTACAAATATCATAATTTAAATTTTTGTACAAAAATTTTCTTCCACTCTGTTGTCTCATTAACAATTTTCATAAATAATTATAATATAAAATAATACTTATCCGTTCAAATTTATTATATCCCTTAAGAATACTCATAAATGCTAAATAATAATAAAATTATATATTATAACAATTTCAAATAACTCATCATTATAATTAAACGATTCACTTTTCTACAAAATATGTGAAGCTTTTAGAAGACACCCATTTAACTTATTGTAAAATCAGTCATTTCAACAACCTGCGGTATTCCTAATATTTCTCCTAACTGTCTCAATATTTAACGCTACCCTGTGAGATTTTTCCACCATAGGAAAATCTAGACAACCTACACTCGATATTGTCCTGCTATAACAAAAGATCATATCTGATAAATACTCATTTAGACAAATTAATTGTTACATCGTCCAAATTTTACAATTAACACTGTTCTCATTATTCTTTTATCAATATAACTATACAGCATGTCATTATAAACACATTTGAGATACGAACATTATTAAAATTTTTAACCGATTTCTGCACTTTCAATTTTCTGTAACAATCCAAAGAAATATTACTGATATATTCAATCGCCTCATAACTATCACATTTACACACATTGATATATTAACTTATCATATTATCATGAAATAAATCGCCATTTCCTAAATATTTCTCTGAACATTTACAATACCTCACCACGTATAAATATAATAAAATATATATATATATATATATATATATATATATATATATATATATATATATATATATATATATATATATATATATATATATATATATATATATATATATATATAAATCGGGTGACTTATAGTAAAATAACGATTGGAATTACTTATAAGTAAATAATTCCTACTAGAAAATGAATTTTAGAAAGAAACAGAGTTAATAAGCCATGTACAGAGACAATTTATAGATTGGCACATATTACTATGCATTATATGAGAAATAAATGACATTAAAAACAGTAAAATATGATTTTCTTAGATTTGTGGGCGAATGAATGAATAGGGGTAGTATTGTGTATAAAAGCAAACATAAAATATTAATATAAGGGTAGAATAGGTTAACATAAATGTTTGTATGATAAAAATGTGTTACTTGACATGGACGATAGATAAAACTGGTGTCGTAGTGTAGATTTCAGCCAGCAACTCTGTTGAACCCTAATAGACAGTGTTGATCCAATGTGGAGTGAGGATTTGTAGTTGTAAAAGCACCAAAGACAGTCAGAGAGCTGAAAAATTATAAATTATTAGGACTATTATGTAAAATAGGTAAAGTTTAGGCCATGGGAGATAGGACATGGACAGTGATTATGTAAAATAGGTGAAATTTAAGTAAAAGTGAGACGATAACATGAAACAAATCGTTTCATGGTGAAAGTAAACTGCATATTTGTAAATTGTAATAGACTTACCAAATTATAAGTATTGTGTTATATATAATCTATCAGTCAGAGTACGGTAGACAAGGAACTGTAAAAATGGTATTTATGAACCGCAGACAGGCCTGGAAATGCTTGCTGAGGTAAAATTCTTCAGTCATTAAGCTGAAAAGCATATAAAGTATAAACATTCTGTTAAAATAGGTCTAAAAGTACAAGTTATACAGAGAACAAGTGAGATTATTAGGTAGTAATGGCAAAAACATTAAACAATGCTACGTTTTATAAATTAATGTCTCGATTTGTAACAAAAATGTGATGTATAGTTAAAAAAGGTGAAAGACTTACCTAGTCATGGGTGAGCACATAGACTGGAACAGTTAAATAGTGTCCAGCCATCAAATTAGGTGGAATGTAAATATTCAGGTAACGATGAGATGTAAAACCACTCATAGCTTCTGTAATTTTGTGTAGACAAGATTTTTAACAGCCTGGTGCAAGGACAATATCCCATAGACATTTTACAAATGAATTTAGGGCAACAGAATGTGTATTTAATTGGCTAGACATCAATGTTGATGAAGGTACATGGCCTACGAATAAAACATATATCAGATTAAATTTTTTTTTGGTATAAGCTAAAATGTGTTAGGATAATTAAGTTAGGGTTTGGAATTGTGTTAATTGTTAAAATAGATATGTTTTGGGTTAAATATTAAACATTATTTCTATATTTATGGGTGTAAATTAAGTTAGGTTAGGAGTGTAGAAAATTTTGTGAAAACCCAGACTATTGTATGTCAAAAGGTGGGGAAAATTCTAGTGTAAATGAATATCATAAAAGTTTTTCATAAGGATCATTCATAGCTACAGGAACATAGAAAATACAAAATTTATAAATTTTTAATAAAAAACATAGTAGGCTAAAAAGTTGAATTTTGACAAGTAAATTGGAAATCAAGCCATATAATTGGGCGATTTCGAGGGAGAGAAACAGTTTTTGATGGTGCTTCAAAGGGTATACTACCTTCGTTTGTTAAAAAACTCCTAACCTCAAATTTGTAACATGGCCTACTAGATTAAAAAGTTTCGAAAATAAAGTTTTGTGAGGTTAGAAATGTAAAGGAGATAAATTTAAAAGAAAATTATTATGTTCTATGTTCCTGGGAGCTGTTTTTATTTAGTTTAATTGTCAACAAGTGTTTAAAAGAATGTAAACTTACCTGTCAGTAATTATAAGTAATCCAACGTGTCACAGTGAACCAACGAAGATAAGTGCAAGTAAATATGCCACATCGGCTTTAAAGTGAAATAGTTTTTAAAAGTAAAGTGTTTTGTGCATCGATAGAGTCAACGTAAACTTCAAAAACAACAAACCAGTCCAGTCAGATGACAGCAAAAGAGCCACGCAGCGACATTCAGGAGAACTAGGAAGGAATGAGATATACAGGGTGTTCTCGGTATAAGGTCGAGTAAGGTTGGTGTAACCTGTTTAAATAAAAAGTTCATGTCTGCAAATTTCAAAATTGTATTCTTTGTTTGTAACATTGTAGATTTGTTTATGTGTGTTCATTATATGTTTGTTTTGCGAAAAGTATTGCCTTTCATTTATTTGCCACAGTGTAGATAAGAATTTCATATCTTAACCAAAGTGACCAGAACAGGGAACCTAACCTGAGATAGTCTCAAGAGTAGCCGAGGAGAATATATATTTTTTTTAGCTATAGTAAAAGTAAGTAAGTGTCATTTTTCAATGAATAGAACCCCATAGTTTATTATATTTATAGCTTCCCAACGTGGGGCTACTAAATTAATAAATTCATAGTTTATTATAATATATATATATATATATATATATATATATATATATATATATATATATATATATATATACATATATATATATATATATATATATATATATATATATATATATATATATATATATATCGTTCCTTGACATATCTCAGTTAACATTAACACCAATATGGTCATTCATAAAACACATTATACCGTATTAGACACTTATCATCATCCACATTAGCTTTAACTATAAACGATTAAATTATTCAGTTTTGTTCATCTCCATATAATGTCAACTTAATTATCAAATCGAGCATGATGTTTATTAGTATTTTGTACAAATCTATATCATTGTTACTCTCGCATCACAAAATTTCAACTTACTTGGGATCAATTAATATTATTTTTTATTTGCTTTCTTTTCTCCCCTTTACAGAAAACACAGCGGAGACAACTTACAGAAAAACAAAAAAAAAAGGTAATTAACACATTTATTTCTTTTATAATACTTAAAAATTTTTCCTTTTTGCAGGAGAGACTTTTTCATTAATTAACAAAAAAAAAAAAAATAGAACAACAGAAACAAAAGAAAGTAAATGCAACTATGGCCAGCGCCCAACTTCTACTGTTGCAATTAATGTCCAGAGAAAATAACAACAAAAAAATATAACAAAAATAAAAAAAATAAAAATAAAAAAAAAGATAATAAACAAACTGATACAAAAAAATAATTAATCATATTATACAAATTTAATCTTTAAAATATCTAAAATAATTATTATATAATAAAATTACTCATTTCCAATGTTTTTTCATTTTTTAATCTATCAAATATTTACTAGACATTAACAACAGAACGCTTCCTTCCCTCAAGATAATATAATACATATTCAGCCACAGATGAAGTAATATGTTCATTTAACAACTCACAATTTTATATCAACTGTACACACTAAGATTATTTCCTCAATTTAATACTCAAATCAATTCTCGCTCCGACCATTTTAATGTTTGTACACATTTCGTTTTCTTCTTCCGTCAACTATTCTTTGTCACTTTTTCAGCTGCTATAAACAAAAAATACCAAAACAATCTGAATTATCGGTTAGAATTGAATTTATCACATTCGTTTCTCTTTTCCAACCCCCCCCCCCTCCCCATGCATTTTTTCCATTCTTATATAGATAAACCAATTATTTCTTCTGCTTCTCATTATATATTTGTCCGACCTATAAAATTACAATAGAAATTTTCAATTTAGTATGTACTTATACAAATATGTTGATAATATATTTGTACATTTAAACTTAAATAAGTAGAGAAACTTTTTACATTCGTATAATTTTTCTTTTTCATATAAATTAATTATCACTCAAATCAAAAAGAGTAGATACCATTCATAATGCGGCATTATTATATAATTAATTAAATTGTACAAATATCCTTTTAAACCATCAAAAAGTTAGGTTAACAACCAACTATATGTCAAATATAAAAATAAACATCACAAACCCCGATAGGACTCTTCGATTCTATAAATATTTTAACCAATAATTACAACCACTGGATTCTTACTGGGCGAGTTCAAAATCAAAATTAATTTCAACCATCAATATTCGAGAAATTATAATCACTGTTTAATACTTCTTTGCATCCGAAAAATCCTAATAAATAAGTAGAATAAGTTCCAAGATTTCTAAACATCCGAAAACATTCAATCTTCACATTATTCGATTGTACGAACAAAATGAAGACGCATATTTAAAAAATTGTAATTACATCCATGTTCATGACAAAAGCGATTGCTTTAATGTCCCAAGAAAGACTTCATTTAATACTTTCACATATATACCCCTACATTAATAAAAGTACGAACCTATTCGAACGATTCATTTATCCGAACTCAACTTCTCTTAATTATCCAAATAATTAATTATTTCTCATATATAAAAACCTAACGAACTACGAAATTATTTTTTAGCCTTTATAAATAATAAAAAAAGAAATATATTTCCTATTGGTCGACAGCGATCCGATCGGAAAACCAATATGGCCGAAAATTCCGAGTTTTCTGTTTTCCATCAAAAATATATATATTTTCAAGAGAAATGCAATAGGGTGTGTGTATTTTGTTTAGTTATGCAACAAGTAAACCTGTAAATATACCAAATAATTATATATCATGTCGAAATTCCTGAAAATATTGATAAAATCTGTAGGTATCCTATTTCTGCTACGCACTTCATATGTTTCCTAAAAGGACTCCAATATACATACATACGTGGACATCATAGTAAATACGATCTAAACTTATTGAAACACATATAAAAGAACAATCATTTTGTTATTTATGTAAATAGAAAAGCACCACTTTAATTCAAGTTAATTTTTATTAATATTATAACCGTAAAAAAATGTGAAATATAAACTTCTAGAACATTCTCTAAGATGTTTATGCAAATAAATGTGTACATATATACATACAATACATACATACATACATATGTAATTTGCGCACTACTGCTTGCGTTTTTAAATAAATTTCAACCTTGCCAATTCGTTTTCTGCATAGTACGGCACCCTTGAATTTATATATATTTTTTATAAATATGAACGTTTGAAAACTTTTTTTGCAAAAGTTAGGTTGCACATTTCATTCGCATTTGTCGCCCACAATTTCTTTATTTCGAGATGTAAAATTTACATAGTACATTCCTAAAAAACCTCTCCCTTTACAGTTTTTGCCATACACCGATTTTCTAGAGCTTTTTTTATTTAATTTTAATTATTTCATAAATTCATGTTTGGAAACTTTCTACGTCTTTACGCACTCTTTACAGACCTGATTATTTGTTTAAAAGACTGCATTTATTACGAACATAAAATTGAGACCTTGCCATTTCCTTTTTATCCCCTACATTAGGCCGCGTTCCTTTTTAACAAAAAAATGTAAGCTTCATTTTCCATTTTATTTGACATTTATATGTCCACCATTTATATTGTTATGAAGATAGATTTCAATTTTCCGATGTACCTATACATTGGTTCGAAGAGTATCATACACCCTGTGTCCCAAAAACAACATACAATTTTTTCAAGTTCAGCTTCTATACAAGGTAAAAATTCAATTGGCGACTTCAAAAAAAAATCGGAGTGTCTTTAAAGACGAAATCAACAAAACATTTTTTTTTTTTTTTTAAATAAGAGCATTTGATGTGCCGAAATATAACAAAAAATATTAAAGACTATTTTTTTTATTTAAAAATATACACCTACAATACTGAATGTACAGAGCGTTTTACGATCCATAACCATCGATTTAATTTTTTCATAATTTTATATAATTTTCTCTACATGTGAGATTTTTTAAATTTAAAATATTTCCAAATTTTCCTCAAACATCTCACATAAATTTATCCCATTTAATCCACATTGCCATAATACACTCATTATTCCGTAAATGCCACTTTTTCAAAATTTTTCAATTTTCCAAAATGCCATACATATTTTATCTATTCTCAAAAATTCCGAAACACAGTAATACGCTTATTTCTGTTTAAAACTGCCGTTTTAAAAAATTTAAAAAATTTCAAACATTTAAAAATTAAAAAAAAAATTAACATTTCTATAAATCTTCGTCGCCGTTTTCTGTTAATTTTAACATATCGTCTACGTTACTTGCATCGTTACGACTAAATTAAATTTTATGATGTATCCGGTGGCCCAAACAAAATTAGTATACCCGGTGTCTCAAATACGAAAATTTTTTATTGCGAATTTAGCCTATATGCGGGGCGGAGAATAGATCGGCGACCTCGAAAACGATATACGGGGTGTTTTTAAGTACCGGAACCGAAAAAAAAAATGATTTTTTCAGAAAAACATGCGTTTCGGCGGATTTAAACGCGTCTCGAACCAGAGGGCCGCAGGTCCTCATCGAACGCCGCGAGGCGTTCGGCTCTCCGCAGGAGCTGGAAATAGGCGCCAGCCTATTTCTAGTCTATACTATTAACGTGTGATACGTCTGTTTCAGCGGTAGTTTTTTGTCTAAAATCGTGGAAATTGGGGGCTCTAAAGGCTTTTTTCGCGGAGAGTTTTGGACGTTCGCGGTGGTGCCTATCGAAAGTAGTAGAATTTCTACAGTGCGCCGCGATATTTAGAATCCTTAATTTCCATAAATAACGAAGATACGAGCGTTTAAAGTTGGAAATTTATTGGACTTTGCGTCAGCTATTGACGTGACGTAGTCAAGAATGTCCGCACCCTGCTTGGGATAGAGCCAATTCCGGTGGTCGCACTGCGAAAAATTATTTTAATCTCGGCGTCAACTGCACCCACAAAAATTAAATTAATCCGGTAATTTGCCACTGAACTGGGAAGAAATGGCCGCAGGCCATTTCCGTGAGGGCCGAAGGCCCGATAAATGCCTGTTAATACGCGGTCCGGTCTCCGCAGGAGCGAGAAATTGGCGTAGCCAATTTCTAGTCTAATACTATTAAACGCCGATAGCTGCTTCTCCTCGGACCTCTCATTGAGGGTTGGGCGAGCTAAAGGCTTTTTTCGGGGAGTTTTTTGAGGGTCGCGGTTTGTGGGGATCGATAGTACGAAAAATTCTTCAGTGCGTAGCGACATTTTCGTTCCTTAATTTCCGTAAATAAGGAAAATACGAGCGTTTTTAGGGCGAAAAGTAAAATTTCTTCACGTCAATATTCAGGGGGTCGACGTGTAGAAAAACTAAACGTGGGATGGAGAAAACGGCGGCCATGTTGTATCTACAATGTCAAAAATGCCACTTTTCGATCGTTCGTGCCGACCTTAATAACCCCCGTGGAGGGCGAAATCTGCAATACAACCTCCTTTCCGGGTCTCGGGCATCGATTTCGGCAATAAAATCGACTCCGGAGGCCCTTTCCGGTCCGCTCCGGGCGTTTGAAATTTGCACGTTCGGCCATATTTCAGAAACCGGCAGAAAATTTGGGCAAGATTAAAAGTCTGCAAAGTCTTAAGTTAACAGCCGGAAGGACGGCTGCCGCCATTTTTTCCATTCTCCGATGTGTCGAGGATGATTTGCCAAGAAATCGTTTCTTAATTTCCATAAATAAAAAAGCTACGAATTTTCTAAAGTTTCCCTGCATTTACCACGCTTCTCGGGCATGCCCCATCTAATAGTGAACAAAGCATATATAAATAAGCTAGGATTTTCAAGTTCCACCTAAACGGGACCATCTACGGACCTCCCTCTGCCCCTTTCCAGCCCCGCCGACCCGCAAAAAGCTCTAATTTTTTTTGCAAGTCCATAATTAAATCGACAAGAAATTCACGCAAAAAAAAAATGGAGGTCCGACAT